>SNQJ01S0040311.1:0-21121 GCA_010110895.2 Picea sitchensis
GTTTTTCATACAATTTGGCCAATGCGTCCATCAAACCCTTCATTGTCTTTTCTTTCGAAATATTGAAAGCCACCGATGCTGCCAGGCTCAGTCGTATCGTTCCTAGAGCCTTTCTGTCAAGAATCTCCCATTCTTCATCCTTCGTAGCCGCTGAATTCTTTTCTATTCCGCCCAATGGTAGGAATAGATCCTTCTGATATAAATAGTCTTCCATCCGCATCTTCCATAACTGGTAGTTTTGGCCGTTAAATTTCTCGACCCTAAACTTTCCATCTTCGGACATTGCTCCCACTCGAACCAGGAACCCTCTTTTCCTGCGAGTTATCTTTTTCTCTGATACCAGTTGTTAGAAAAACAAGACCACGGAGCAATAAAATAAAACAAATGAGGAAACAAAACACAGAAGATACACAATACAATAGAGACACAGATTTACGTGGTTCACCCAATGTGGGCTATGTCCAACAAAGAAATTGCTAGGTCCTTCCTTTATTATTATCCAGCAAATGAAGGGATACAACCTACAACAAAACCTGTTGTAACTTCCTCTTCTTTCTCTCACAGTCTCCTCTCTCAGAATACAATACTCGTCATCATGCATAGCCACAATACATTTCCCTCATAACAGAGGGTTTCCTTCTAGGGAAAAAAACCCCAACATAATTTCTACCGTTAGATCTGTGACCTTATAATAAAGGGTCCATATTTACAATGATATTAAAATATACTTTTACAAGGAATTTTTTGCTTCCGGGGCTTCACCCCTAAACCCCCATCCGGGGATGCTGCCCCTGAACCCCCGCTGGGGGATCGCTTTCCCCCAGACCCCCCAACTGGGGGGATAGCCCCCTAGGACCCCGCAGAGGGGGTACGCCCCCTCTGCACTCCCCCACATGGAAGAGTGTACATACTTCTAGGGTGTAAACACTTCATGGGGTATAAACATGGTTGAAAGTAAAAAGACATTTGAATCAGGAAGATAATCAAGCTCCACAACCAACAATTTGTAGGACACAGAACAATAAAGGCCTATTTTTTGAGCCTGCCAGCCTGAGAACCCATGATCCATAAAGTGGCCAAGTATGGAATGTGATATCCGTACATGCTCTATAAAATTTCATGTCCATACTTTATAAAGGTACATATTTAGTTTTCCCCGGTTTGTACACATACTGGTCTAGTCACCACACAGTTGGTGTTGCACATGAATTATGAAATATGCACCACGAGTCCGACCGAGCACTTTTGTTTCCTTAACCAATTTTATGCTCGCGGGTACCCGGCTACGCGTTATTGAACTCACGTTCCCCGTGTTTCGAGTGCACATATTTTTGACGATTGAAAATGTCATTGTAAATTTCTCCCACAAAGTGTTGCTAAAGCCTATTATTATATAGGACTAAATAATGCTAGTAGGTGGGACCCCCTTGAACTTTTGAAAATCAGGTCTTATCATTTTGATGTTATGATGATGTGCTACAAGGTTTTACTTGGTTGATGAGAATATGGTTGTCATTGGTATCATTTAATCTTTGAGATGTTGTTCCTTCATGATACTACAGCCCGCTATTCATTTATTATATTTGTTCTCTTGCACCTGTACAACAAAATGTTAGTGAAAATTGCAGAATGTCATTTTGAGGAAAAGTAAAAACTATATCTAAGAAGAAAAAAGGAAAAAAAAACTATCTCTGCGATACTATATAAATGAAATACTTGTTGATAGTGGTTAAGTATTAACTAACAAGAAAATGGCATTTTAAAAATGTTAAATTTGATATCGTGGAAGTTTTTGTGGCGCATACTTGGCAAGTGATAATACATGGGTTATGTGTTGTTCGATGCAATCAATAGCCGATATGTATATGTTATAAACCTTGGTGGCTTATGGAAGTAATGGCTTTGAAATTTTTTATGGTGGTTATGCTATCAGTGATGGTTTTGTTGTATGGTGGTCAAGCGATTCATTAGAATTATAGCATGGGTGGCGCATGTGGCAAGGTAACGACACAAATGGTTGAGTGTGGAACTTGGATTATCCTATGGTTTAATGAGTTGATATTCTCGATGCATTGGTTGATTAATGGTGTAAATGAAGGCTCGTTGTCATGTACTATGGAGTAAATGTGATATGGGTGGAGGCAACGTGCATTTACTGCACGTCACCTTTACTCTTCCCTTTGGCCGCCACCCTCATCGGACTATTGTTTGATCTGGTTGTTGTGTTCACGCTATGGATTTTTAGCAGGGTGAAACCACTCGACCACTTCTTGTCTTAAGGTTTTCGATTGATAGGTATGTCTCTTTTGTCCATTCTTGACTTCACTCTGGTTATGAAATGTTTTTGGCTCAGTTGTATGGGTTTGTGTTGTCTTGAGTGTTGCAACTGTGTGTTTTCGGCTTTGAATGAAAAATCGATTGTTCTGCGTATAATTGTTGTGAGTTCATGTTCTTCCTGGGTAATAACTTTTTCTACCACTACGTTTTGTTAAAGGGTTTTCTTTTAAAAAGATGGCTGGATGATTTTCTTTGTGGTTCCTGGATTTAATTAGAACCCTGTCTAACTCTGTCAAGAAAATGCCTCCCGTCCACTAGCATCATGGTCCTCCTTGAGTGCGTTCCTTTAACTCGAAGTTCCACCATAGTCGATGCCCCCCTCCTATGATGGCTACTGTGAAAAACCCTAAACCCTCTAGACTGGAGCTGCATAAGAGGTCTATCGGGCATGTTAAGATTATGGTGGCATATTACTTCGAATGCGGGCTCACCCGTTATTCGTATAGCATTCGTGTTAGTATGGATTTTGGCCAATACCTCTGTGATAATGGCATGAGCCCCACATTGCCAATTGCACTTCTAAGGGTCACAGTTGCCAGCCTATTGTCAAAGAATTAGTTTTTTGTTATGAAAGAGCCTCTATCATTTTCGTTTTGGTTTGTGGGTACACACTGTTATCATGCTTGTTTGGTCTATTGTTTCCCTCACCACAGTGCTGAATTGTTGGTTATTATATAGCCGTTAGAGTGGTACTTATGATGCTTGGATAATGGTTGGCATTAGTCACAGAGGTTTGGTGTTGTTCACACATGTCGCGTCCTGTAGATGAGGTTTTGAGAATTAGAAGATTGGATTGGATATGTTTGCTCCATCTTTTGTCATTGGTAGAATACACTTGAATGTGTGCCCTGGTCACTCAGAGGTGACTTAATAAATGGCCTAGAATGAAGTTTTTGAGTTATATTGTGGTTATATATTACTGTGTGGTTATGGGAATTATTACACTGTGGGATCCTCTTAGTTGCGCACCACATATAATATAGATGGCTTGTTTTGTATGCCCAATGATACTCCCAAATTCTGAGTGTGTTTATCTTTTGCAAATTGATTGTAGAGACCATAAAATACAACTTTTAATTCAATTAACATATATTTCCTTTCTCTATACATAAATCATTCATTCACATCCTACAAGCATAAAAATTCTACTGGAATTCAAATCTATTTACAGCATGAAAAATAACTTAACATAATAAAATTTAATTACCTCTTCCTGATGCTAATTTCTTCGTTGACCTGGTTGTCTAGCGTGCTTCTTTGCTGCTGCATGATACGCTGACCAACTCTGCCCAAACCGTGTTTCTTCCCTGCCAGCTAGGAGCAGCCTGTCCGGCTTCCTAGCTCCAGGATACCGTAAGGATATCCTGGCCCCTGTGCCCAAAACCCCCAGCAAACCGGTGCTCCCTGTAATGATACTCAAAGACTGCAGAAATTCACCACAGAACCAGAAAACCAAGCCCAGAAACCAGAGCTCTCCTCGCCCTCCAAAATGCTTCCTCTCCCCTAAAAATGATCCCTTCCCTGTAAGACTCCTCCCGTCATATTCCTCCTTCACCGAACCTTTCCTCCTCATTAATTTCCTTATGCCTACATTCATTATCTTATCCTCTTATTTAATGTCTTATCCTATTATTTAATGTTTTATCCTATTATTTAATGTTTCTTATCCTTTTATTTAATGTTTCTTATCCCCTCCGTATACGTAAATCATTTAATTAAACACATTAAAATTATTAACCCTCTTAAATTTATTACCCATGTCATTTGAATGTGATAGGTAATTAATTAATCAAAAGTTATAACAATTAATTAATTAATAAATATTTAATTAATATTATTATGCCAATATTTGTTTAATTAAAACCATGTTAGGACAATTAATTACCTAATTAATTTTACTTAATAATCCCTAAGCATATATTCAACTAGGGTTGTTACATTGATCATTGTCGATGACAGTTGTATGGGATGTTTGGCTCGGTTTTAAGTTGCACTGAGATATTTGTTTCACAGAGGCATGGTTACATGGTTTTGGAAATTTTCTTCTGCATAGCATGTGTCTAAATTATGATTGTTGGTTATAGTCAATTGCTTTTCAGGCGTGGCATGTGAGGTCTTGATCATTTTGATCTTTCTACTACATATATATGTATGGGAACAAACATCACGACAGATCTTGATTGGCTCTATTAACAAAAGTAGAGACTTCATTATTTTTTGGAAACACTACTTTCAAATATAGACATGGATTGGGGAATGTATGGCAGTGGTGGGGTTAATGGTTACAGATTGAGTGATGTTGTCAACTATTAGAACATGCAGAATGTATGAATAAAAGAAACAAAACCTCTTACAAATTATGTGAAGTACTTCTGTTTTGTAATGACACTGTGTTGGATATTAATGGACAATGAAATTAAAACAAATGCACAAGAATTATTACTCAGTCATGTGATTGTTGGTTGATGCATTTTTTTCCTTACTACAAAATATGTTATGGATTGCTTGATTAATCTCATGAAAAATAAACGTTTTTTCCCCCTCATTATCTCATTTTTCTCTAATTATAAACCCCTCACATATCCCATATTCATTTTTTTCACCCCATGTTCTGATATTGATCACAACTAAGGAAAATTCTGTGTTAGATTGGATAAAAGTGGCAAAATTCTGTGTGGATTGCAGTGAGGTTTATTGGTTTTCTTACAGTTGATTGTTGTTATCATTGAGAAGTGACCATATCTCTTCCCTTTCATTATATCATATTTTCACTAATTACAAATCCCTTGTGTATCCATGAACACTTTTCTTCACCCCCCCTGCTCATTGATTAACATTAGAACAATTTGTATGGATTGGATTGCATGAGCCTGATACATTCTGAGCCAAATCTATTTCATATTTTTAAGGAGTTGTCATGCATGGTTATTTAAAAGACTATTTTCTAATTGTTAACATATGCAGGATGATTTTTTTCAGTTGGGGAAGCCATGGCCGAGGAAACAGAGGTAGAGGTAATTGGAACTGAGGCCCAAGGAGGTCTAGGTTCTCAATACATTTTGATGTTGATTCTAAAGAGCTGGGCCAATTGTTTCATGTTGGATTCTTTAATTGGATTGGATAGGGAATAGTACAATCGAGGCTTGAAAGACCTCCCTTCCAAGCCCCTCAAGCCCTCGATATACTAGTGCCTCCTCATGTCTCTTTACAGCCCGAAGTCCCGAAAAATGATGGGTGGCAAGAGATTGTCCACCCAACAGTCTCCCAACACCGTGGCTAGACAAAATTATCTTTGCCTACTCCTCCACCTTTAAACCCCATTGTCCAAACTGCCCCTAACCATTCAACAATGCAATCTTCCCACGCCAGCAAGAGATTGAAGACTGAAGCCCACCATGCATTAGATAAAGGAAAAGCCACCGCTGGCCCTTCCTCACCCTCTGATGAATCTGACAAATCAATGTCTTTACGGATGCATCTGAGGGATGATTGTTACCATGTGATTAGTGAGATAAAACCTAAAGTCTCTGCCCAACTGAAGGAAATTTTAGGGAAATCAGGAGGTGACATCAACAACCAATGAAGGGTTGCTTCACAAACTAGAAAATATGGTTTTTAATTTTTATGTTATTATTGTTTTATGACAATGGACTCCATAGATTTTGGACAACATGTTTTATTTTGGACAACATGTCTTATTTTGGATACATGGGTATTAATTTGAAATGTTTCCAAGTTTTATGAGCTAAAATGGTCAAGGAAAAATATGTTTTCAAGGGAGACACAAGGGGTGTGTTTGCTTAAACAACTGGATTATGTTATGATGTGATGATTGTTATCACTAGGGGAGTCACAAGGGGGTCCCACCTATTATTTATTATTTAATTATGACCCTATTATGATTATTACTTCCCCCCCTCAAACAAATTTAGTTAAGGCCTTATGTTAGCTTAACTAATAAGTTAGTTCAACTACTCTAACCAATTCTAAAATTGTTAAAAGCTGAACTAAGGGGAGGAACATGAGGAAGATAGAAGAAAAAAGCATGCTAAGGTTTGCTCTTTGAGTTTATGTTGAGATAGTTCATCTTTCATTCATTCATATATTCGTCATAGCCTAATTCTCTTTTGTGATATCAGGGTCTTATTGTAGACAACAATATTCAGGGCTGAATCAAATCATTCAGACACTTGTTCTTCAGAGGTGTTGATCTATCTTTGATAGTCTATGTAGGCTTGTCTATTTCTGAATTAACTTTCATGACTCATAAAGGATATTGTGCAGAGTCGATTGGGCAACAATCTATGGCAAGCGGATCCATCTTTTATAGTTCAGTTTTGGTTTTCTGTCAGAGGTCCTTTTGTATGTTCCATCGGGGATTTATAAGTTTGACTTTGGTCCAAGATTTCTGTGTGAAGTTTTGTAAAGACAATGACTCTTTGGTGTACTAGAATTAAATAAAGGATTTATTTATGTCTCATCCATATTGATTATGATCTTGGTGTCTTACTTCTGTTCTTATATTTATTTTCAGCAACTAATATTTTCAGAAAAATACATAAAAAGTGAATTTCTAGCAAGCTTTTGTTGACGAAAAAACTAGCCTAAGCACTTGTAATTAATACTTGTGAGTTAGGATACATATTTTTGTTGGCTATAAACATAGGGTGATATTCCTGTCTACTTTACTTTAGCCAAGTAAAGTCTGAAAATGCTTGAGTAAGATCAATTCATATCTTTTCCTCAACATTTATTTTGGCGACCATACTGGGGAGATCTTTGACATCTCTCCAGTTGATTTTTATACTCGATTTTTATACTCGATTTTCATCGATACATCTTTCTTTTTCTGTTTTTGACTCTTGGATTGTTTGCTATTAATGACTATTCATGTCACAAGGAAACCCAATCTTGAGCCCGGTCTCCAAGATCAGACCAACATTGCTTTGAAATTGTTTCATACTATTTTAGACACTACTAGGACCCGTGCTGAGCTTAACCGTTCTTGGACAACAATTGAAAGAAATATTAGTGTCCAAGAACAATTGGAATCTAGACATAGGAAACCTAGAAATCAGCAATAACCTTTTGTTTCTTCAGCTTTGGCCTTTCTTTCATGTCATTAGATTCGCGTGCTTCTAGAAGAAGAAGAGGCTTGTCACCTAAAATCAATCCTATTGCTGAAATAGGAAAGAGAAAAATTGTGTTATCTGCCCAACAAAGTGCTCTAAGGAGAACTTTATCTGATTCATCCAACTTGTCTTTCCTTCCCTCGTCTATCATCCACATAATGGCATCTAGTGGTGGCACTGGAAGTGCTCCATCTTCCCAATCTTCATCGTCATCAGTGATTGGTAGCTTGTACAACCACCATATCCCTGTCCAATCTACTACAAATCCCACCAAATTCATTAAAAAGTATGGCCTTTTTTAGTTCAAAGAAGATTCCACAACTACACCATGGCATGTGTCCTCTCCTCTTAACCTAGCTATGACCACTCGCCCACTTCCGAAGTTCAAAGAGAATCTGCCTAAGTTTTTTAGGAAATAAAATTGTCAGTACCAATGAGCACCTAGTGGCATTCTCTAATGCTTGTCATAAGATAGGCGCTAACGACAATGACACTTGCATGCGCTTCTTTGTCAACTCTTTGGAAGAAAATCCTGCGACCGACTTTTTTGACCTTCCTCCTAGGATCCTGTCTACTTGGGAGGAGTTGATTTATTGGTTTCGATATACTTACAGGAAATCCAAAAGCCCTGCTGAGAAGTTAAGGGAGTATAATAACATCACTTACAAATATGGTGAAATCATCAGGTCTTTCAACTTATTTTTCACCAAGTTGTATAATCAAATCCCTGAACTTATCCACCCTCAGAAACAAGTCGCCCTCATGCATTACTACAATGCATTGCCTTCTCCTTACCGTCATAGGCTTGAAGAAAAGGCCATTGATAATCTCTGTTCCACTTTTCACAGTTGCTCAGAGTATGAGGAACAACTTGAACAAACTGGTCTACCCCAGGGAGAACCAATTTGACATACGAATATGTCTGCTCTCTTACAACTGGTACAAGATATGAACAATCGTATGATAGATTTTGAGCGGAAAGGTACTGTCAACCCTCTCACCCCTGGAGCTTCATCCTCTTATGCCCCTCCTGTTAGAAGTTCGGTTGAAAATAATTTCCAGCCGAAGGCTATCTTGCTTTGGAGTTGGTGTAACTTTTGCGAGGAAAACCATGAAGAAACTACATGTGAGGTAAGGAAGAGTGCCAGAGACAAGATCTTTGGTAAGAGACCAGAAGCTACTATCCTTGTCCTATATTTTTCCGAGCCAGAAGATGTCATGGTCATCAACACTAGGAACAAAGCCTATGCCCCAAAAGTCAAATTTGACCCTCCTCGCAGTTCTTCTAGCCCGAGTTCAACCTCAACCGCTATTGCACCCCAGGTTCCTAAAATTCTTAAGAGTCAAGGAATCACTCCCTCTCCCCCCTCTTCCAAATACAATATCCTTAATCAATTGGCCAACATTAAGGAAGATGCAACCCTCCTAGACATGGTTTTCATCCCTGAACAATAGATGCATCTGAAACAATTCATGGAAGGAAAAACTTTCGTTGTAGCCAATCTTTTTGAAGAGGTAGACGAAGAGGATTCTTCTGTAAATAAAATAGGTGTACATAATTTTAGGTACCCTATAAAAAAAAACCCCTTTTTTATTTCTGTAAAGATCATGGATAAAATTTCCCATTGTTTCCTCATTGATGGCGGTTCAGGCCCAAGTGTGATTTCAAATATTATTATGGAAGAGCTAGGCTTGTCTTGTACAAACAAAAATGCCAGAAGCTTGCTCTCCTATAATAGTCTACAACAAACAACCATAGGTGATATTAAGGATGTAACCTTGGTTTTATGCGCTCATCCTGAGATAAGGACAACCCTCAGCACTCAAGTGATTGATATGACTGTAAGCAATTATTCAATTATCTTGGGGAGAGATTGGCAAGCCATAACAGCTGGATACCTGTCACTTGACGAGACACATTTATTCATTCCTTGGAATGGAAAGAATATCACAGTCCTTAGAGAAGGAAGAATTTCACCCTACATAGAGAGTGTTCCACAATCTAGTGTAAACTATATCGAAGAAAACCTAGGAGTGTATTCCATATTCACTGAAGAGGATAATATTCCTCTGGAAATAATTGATTTAGAGGATGAATTGTGGCATATGCACTTCAATGGTTCACACTCAAATGAGGGTAGAGGGGCTGGTATTATCTTGGCTTCCCCTGCAGGAAAGATTCATAATTTTTCATACAGGTTGGAGTTTTCTTGCTCAAACGATGTTGTTGAATTCGAAGCTTTGCTACTAGGCATTGAGAACGCCCTTAATCTTGGTTGTGGTCACCTTTCAGTGTTTGGAAATTCTAAGTTTGTTGTGAACCTAGTATGTAAGACATGCTCTCCTAACAACAAGATGATGGAACAATATTCCCAAATTGTTTGGGCACTTGTCTCGAATCTCCTATCTTTCAATATCACTCATATTAGGAAGGAGTTGAATTCTATAGTTGATCGATTAGTTCTCTTCGCAACCTCTCCTACTCAGTAGATCTTGCCTCACTGGTCTGATTGTTCTTTTCAATCTCTACATCGTTTATACATTTCTGAGAATGAAGAACCCTGGAAGGCCATCCCTAACAATGAAAGTAGTTGTGTTGTCATTCAAAATGAACCTCTCAAGCCTGAGGAGATTATATTTGTAGAAAATAACAAAATTCTTGAAGGATTAACTCCTCTCAAGAGTACGTTTTCCTTGAGTTTTGGAGGCAACAAAGAAAAACAGGAAGAAGAGATGAGGTCTGCTGGGTTATTTGGTGGACTTCAAAAGGTTTTTGCCTGGTTTAATGTGGATCTTCGTGGTTTTGATCCAAGTCTTGTTCAGTGTACTATGAAAATAGCTAGGCAAAAATAGAAACTTGTTAACTCTGCACTGAAAGAAACCTTTCGAAGGGAGTTGGGATATTTCTTAAGGACTGAAATGTTTTTTTCCGTCCACCATGAAGGGGTTTCAAAGTGGGAACCTTCTTCGAGGACCCATGATAGTTTTAGGACCTGCACTAGTCTTCGAACTTTCAGGCAAGTAATTTTAAGAAATCCTTTCCCTCCTCCCAATATTGAAATGTTTCAGCAACGGATTGTAGAGTTATACTTGAAGCTCTTACTTGACGGTTTCCTTGGTTACAATAAAATCAAGGTAGAAGGGGAAAGTTATCAGAAAACCACTTTCACTACTAATTGTGATACTATGTTTTACAATTGCCTGCCCTCTAGCATATTTGATACAAGTATCATTTTGAGAATGCCTATACACACAAATTTCGATAAATCGGTCAGTCTCCATGCTTATCTTGATGATTTAATTGTATCCGTCAGAGGGCTGATAACTACATCAGGATTTCAAGTGTTGGGCCATTTCCGGATTACTTTTGTCTTGGACACTAACTCAGAAGTTTTAAAGGGATTGTAGAGACAATGGTTTTCCCACACCATTAGCAGTTCTCATTTGAAATATTGTGAGGGGCTAGCGTGAAGATATTTTTCTGAAGGTATTCTTCTGTATACTAGTAGCTTAGCTATGCTTCCCAATTTTGTGATCTTTTCCTACTTTACAACACTTTGATTTCTACCTTATGAGTTGAATTTTACTGCTGTTATTTTGATTTTTGCATTATTATTTCTGTTGGATTTTGGTCTTTATCATTTAGAGTGCTTGATTTAGGATGTTGGATCATGTTTTCCACAATGACACTCTTGTAAGCATTGTTAGTCTATAACAATCAAGCTTATGCAACTGTTATGATGTCATCTCTAAAGGACCCTTGGAAATTGCTATATTTTTTTCACTGTTGTCATATAAAGAGTTGGCTGTTTCCCGCTTCATATTTCCATTTCTTCATCCATCGAGATTTTAAGAGCAAATCTCAAAGTCCACCATTTCAAGTTGAGAGCATATTACAGACAAATGATTATGCATACAGTGGTAAAACCCCTCATAGCTAATTTTTTTCAAGAGTTATTCCTAAATTCCCGGTCACTTTCCATTCAATCCGCTCACTCCCCCCCCCCTTGCTGCATAATCATTCGAGTTACGTCTTCTTGAGATTACTATCCTTGGTCTGTGAAACCATGAGTTCTGAGTTCCAATCTTTTAAAAACAAATTTCCCTGTGGATTCGCCAGTTTGTTGATGATTGAAAACATCAACGTAAATTTTGCTCGCAAAGTGTTGCTAAAGCCTATTATTATATAGGACTAAATAACTCTGGTAGGTGGGACCCCCTTGAACTTTTGAAAATCAAGTCTAATCATTTTGATGTTATGATGATGTGCTACAAGGTTTTAATTGGTTGATGATAATATGGTTGTCATTGGTATCAATTAAGCTTTGAGATGTTGTTCCTTCATGATACTACAACCTGCTATTCATTTATGATATTTGTTCTCTTGCACCTGTACAACAAAATGTTAGTGAAAATTGCAGAAGGGAGTGAAAATTGCAGAAGGGAATTTTGAGGAAAAGTAAAAGCTGTATCTAAGAAGAAAAAAGGAAAAAAACTTAGCTCTGTGATACTATATAAATGAAATACTTGTTGATAGTGCTTAAGTCCTAACTAACAAGAAACTGGCATTTTAAAAATGTTAAATTTGATATGCATATCGTGGAAGTTTTGGTGGTGCATGCTTGACAAGTGATAATACATGGGTTATGCGTTGTTTGATGTAATCGGTAGACGATATGTATATGTTATAAACCTTGGTGGCTTATGGAAGTAATGGCTTTGCAATTTTTTATGGTGGTTGCGCTATCGGTGATGGTTCTGTTGTATAGTGGTCAAGCGATTCATTGGAATTATAGCATGGGTGGCACATGTGGCAAGGTAATGACACAAATGGTTGAGTGTGGAACTTGGATTATGCTATGGTTTAATGAGTTGATATTCTCGATGCATTGGTTGATTAATGGTGTAAATGAAGGCTCGTTGGCATGTACTATGGTGTAAATATGATATGGGTGGAGGAGACATGCATTTACTACACATCACCTTTACCCTTCCCATTGGCTGCCACCCTCATCAGACTATTGTTTGATCTGGTTGTTGTGTTCATGCTCTGGATTTTCAGCAGGTTGAAACCGCTCGGCTGCTTCTCATCTTAACTTTTTCGATTGACATGTATATCTCTTTTGGCTATTCTTGACTTCACTCTGGTTATGAAATGTTTTTGGCTTAGTTGTATGGGTTTGTGTTGTCTTGAGTGTTGCAACTGTGTGTTTTCGGCTTTGAATGAAAAATTGATTGTTTTTCGTATAATTGTTGTGAGTTCATGGTCTTCCTGGGTGATAGTTTTTCTACCACTGCATTTTGTTAAAGGGTTTTCTTTTAAAAAGATGATTGGATGATTGTCTTCGCGGTTCCTACGTTTAACTAGAACCCTATCCAACTCTGTCAAGAAAATGCCTCCCGCCCACTAGCATCGTGGTCCTCCTTGAGCACGTGCCTCTAACCCGAAGTTCCACCACAGTTGGTGCCCCCTTCCTGCGATGTCTATTGTGCAAACCCGTAAACCCTCCAGATTGGAGCTACATAAGAGGTCTGTCAGGCATGTTAAGATTATGGTGGCCTATTACTTCGAATGCGGGCTCACCCGTTATTCGTATAGAAGTCATGTTAGTGTGGCTTTTGAACAATACCTCTATGATAATGGCATGATCCCCACATTGCCAATTTCACTTCTAAGGGTCACAGTTGCTAGCCTGTTGTCAAAGAATCAGTTTTTTGTTATGAAAGGGACTCTGTCATTTTTGTTTTGGTTCGTGGGTACACACCGTTATCGCACTTGTTTGGTCTATTGTTTCTCTCACCACAATGTCGAATTGTTAGTTATTATACAATCGTTAGAATGGTTCTTATGATGTTCGGAAAATGGTTGGAATTAATCACAGGGGTTCGGTGTTTTTCACACATGTGGCGTCCTGTAGATGAGGTTTTGAGAATTAGAATATTGGATTGGATATGTTTACTGCATCTTTTGTCATTGGTATAATACACTTGAATGTGTGTGGCCTAGTCGCTCACATGTGATTTAATAAATGGCCCATAATGAAGTTTTTGAGTTATATCATGGTTATATATTGTTGTGTGGTTATGGAAATTATGACACTGTGGGATCCTCTCAGTTTCACACCACGTATAATATAGATGAATTGTTTTGTATGCCCAGTGATACTCCCGAATTCTGAGTGTGTTTATCTTTTGCAAAATGATCATTGTTGATGACAGTTGTGTGGGATGTTTGGCTCGGTTTTAAGTCGCACTGAGATATTTGTTTCACAGAGGCATGGTTACATGGTTTCAAAAATTTTCTTCTACATAGCCTATGTCTAAATGATGACTGTTGGTTATAGTCAATTGTTTTTCAGGAGTGGCATGTGAGGTCTTGATCATTTTGATCTTTCTACTGCATATATATGTATGGTAACAAACATCACTACAGATATTGATTGGCTCTATTAACAAAAGTAGAGACATCATTATTATTTTTTGGAAACACTACTTTCAAATATAGACATGGATTGGGGAATGCATGGAAGTGGTGGGGTTAATGGTTACATATTGAGTGTTGTTGTCGACTGTTATAACATGCCGAATGTATGAATAAAATGAACAAAACCTATTACAAATTGTGTGAAGAATTTCTGTTTTGTAATGACACTGTGTTGGATATTAATGGACAGTGAAATTAAAACAAATGAACACGAATTATTATGTAGTCATCTGATTGTTGGTTGATGCAATTTTTTCCTTATTGCAAAATATGTTATGGATTGCTTGATTAATCTCATGAACAATAAATGTTTTTTCCCCCTCATTATCTCATTTTCCTTTAATTATAAACCCCTCACATATCCCATATTCATTTTGTTCAACCCTTGTTCTGATATTGATCACATCTAAGGAGAAATGTGGGTTAGATTGGATAAAAGTGGTAGAATTATGTGTGGATTGCAGTGAGGTTTATTGGTTTGCTTAAAGTTGATTGTTGTTATCATTGAGTAGTGACCATATCTCTTCCCTTTCATTATATCATATTTTCGCTAATTACAAATCCCTCATGTATCCCTGTACATATTTTTTCACCCCCCCTGCTCATTGATTAACATTAGAACAATTTGTATGGATTAGATTGCATGAGCCTGATGCATTCTGAGCCAAATCTATTTCATATTTTTAAGGATTTGTCATGCATGGTTATTTAAAGAATTATTTGTTAATTGTTAACATATGTAGGATGAGTTGTTTCATTCAGGTAAGCCATGGCCGAGGAAACAGAGGTAGAGGTAACTGGAACCGAGGCCCAAGGAGGCCTAGGTTCTTAATACATTTTGATGTTGATTCTGAAGAGCTGGGCCAATTGTTCCATGTTGTATTCTTTAATTGGATTGCATAGGGAATAATCCAATCGAGGCCTGAAAGACATCCCTTCTAAGCCCCTCAAGCGCTCGGTATACTAGTGCCTCCTCATGTCTCTTTACAGCCTGAAGTCCCAAAAAATGATGGGTGGCAGAATATTTTCGACCTAGTAGTCTCCCAACACCGTGGTTGGCCAAACTTATATTTTCTTGCTCCTCCACCTTTAAACCCCATTGTCCAAACTGCCCCTAACCATTCATCAGTGCAATCCTCCCACACCAGCAAGAGATTGAAGACTGAATCCCACCATGCATTAGAAAAATGAAAAGCCACCGCTTCCCGATCCTCACCCTCCGATGACTCTGACAAATCCGTGTCTTCACGGATGCATCTGAGGGATGATTTTTCCCATGTGATTAGTGAAATAAAGCCTAAAGGCTCTGCCCATCTCAAGGCAATTTCAGGGAAATCAGGAGGTGATAGCAACAACCAAAGAAGGGTTGCTTCACAGACTGTAAAATATGGTTTTTAATTTTTATGTTATTATTGTTTTAGGACAGTGGACTCCATAGATTTTGGACAACATGTCTTATTTTGGATACATGGGTATTAATTTGAAATGTTTCCAATTTTTATGAGCTAAAATGGTCAAGGGAAAATATTTTTTGAAGGGAGACACAAGGGGTGTGTTTTCTTAAACAAATGGATTATGTTATGATGTGATGATTGTTATCACTAGGGGAGTCACAAGGGGGTCCCACATATTAGTTATTATTTAATTATGACCCTATTATGATTATTACTTCCCCCCCCTCCTTAAACAAATTTAGTTAAGGCCTTATGTTAGCTTAACTAATAAGTTAGTTCAACTACTCTAACCAATTCTAAAATTGTTAAAAGTTGAACTAAGGGGAGGAACATGAGGAAGATAGAAGCAAAATGTATGATAAGGTTCGCTCTTTGAGTTTATGTTGAGTTAGTTCATCTTTCATTCATTCGTATATTCGTCATAGCCTAATTCTCTTTTGTGATAGCAGGGTCTTATTGTAGACATCAATATTCAAGGCTTAATCAAATCATTCAGACACTTGTTCTTCAGAGATGTTGATCTATCTTTGATAGTCTGTGTAGGCTTGTCTATTTGTGAATTAAATTTCATGACTTATAAAGGATATTGTGCAGAGTCGAGTGGGTAGAAATTTGTGGCAAGATGATCCAACTTTTAGAGTTCATTTTTTCTTTTCTGTCAGAGGTCCTTTTGTATGTTCCATCGAGGGTTTCTAAGTTTGACTTTGGTCCAAGATTTATTTGTGAAGTTTTTTAAAGACAATGAATCTTTGGTGAACTAGAATGAAATAAAGGATTGATTTATGTATCATCTATCTTGATTATGATCTTGGTGTCTTAATTTTGTTCTTATATTTATTTTCAGCAACTGATATTTTCAGAAAAATACATAAAAAGTGAATTTCGAGCAAGCTTTTGTTGACAAAGAAACTAGCCTAATCACTTGTAATTAATACTTGTGAGTTAGGATACATATTTTTGTTGGCTATAAATGTAGGGTGATATTCCCATCTACTTTAATTTAGCCATGTAAATTCTGAAAATGCTTGAGTAAGATCAATTCATATATTTTCCTCAACCCATATTCCATCCAAAACTTGGGTAATCCAGTTCTATGCTCGCGGGTTCCCGGACAGTGGAATGGCAGATTTCATGTCCATCTATATCTCTACATCACGAGTCCAACCGACCATCGTTCGTTTTCATAGTTCGCGAATTTTATGGCCGCGGTTCCTTTGTGGGTGCCATCCAGCTCTCATGCCCCGTGTGCACGGTATACACCTTGCGCTCGAAATTTCGGTGATATACAATTGGACCCGGACTCGAAGCTTGCGACTCATTTGATAATTTTCTTTAATGAAATTGTACAATATCAATATTTAATTTTAAAAATTTAGTACTTAAAAATAACGTTTTTAGATAATGTTAGATATATAACATATATGTTATATGTTATACATGTAGATAATCGCAATCTTGAGCCCACCAGTCCTGGAGTCCATCTGTCAATTTGTATATCACAGAACTCCCAGTGCTGCTTGGAGGACACGTAACAATAGAAGTGAAATGTTGAGCGAGCCAGCCCGAAGTCCGCCTGTCAATTTGTATATCGTGGAACTCTAGGTGTTATTTGTAAGACACAGAATAGTAGAGGCCCAATTTTCAGCCCGCCATCCCGAGAACCTGCGATCCAAAAAGTGGCTAAGTATGGAATGAGGGATCCGTACATGCTCTATAAAATCTCATATCTATACTTTATAAAAGTACATATTTAGTATGGATTACTCGTTCCTTGGAAAATTTCTAGGTCCGGAAGTGGCGGATACACNTACAATTGGACCCGGACTCGAAGCTTGCGACTCATTTGATAATTTTCTTTAATGAAATTGTACAATATCAATATTTAATTTTAAAAATTTAGTACTTAAAAATAACGTTTTTAGATAATGTTAGATATATAACATATATGTTATATGTTATACATGTAGATAATCGCAATCTTGAGCCCACCAGTCCTGGAGTCCATCTGTCAATTTGTATATCACAGAACTCCCAGTGCTGCTTGGAGGACACGTAACAATAGAAGTGAAATGTTGAGCGAGCCAGCCCGAAGTCCGCCTGTCAATTTGTATATCGTGGAACTCTAGGTGTTATTTGTAAGACACAGAATAGTAGAGGCCCAATTTTCAGCCCGCCATCCCGAGAACCTGCGATCCAAAAAGTGGCTAAGTATGGAATGAGGGATCCGTACATGCTCTATAAAATCTCATATCTATACTTTATAAAAGTACATATTTAGTATGGATTACTCGTTCCTTGGAAAATTTCTAGGTCCGGAAGTGGCGGATACACGTGTTCAAGTTTCCACTTACTTTTATATCGCTAGCCTGACCATCCGCTTGACCATTTCATATTGTACATATTACATGTAATATGTATTACATATTACACGTAATGTGTAATACATATTCAATCTTGAGCCTGCCAGTCGTGCAGTCCGTCTGTCAATTTGTGTACTGTGGAACTCCGAGTGCTGTTTGGAGGACACAGACCAATAGAAGTGCAATGTTGAGCCAACCAACCCGCAAATCTGCTTCTCAATTTGTATAGTGCACAACTCTGGGTGTTGTTTGCAGCACATGGAACAATATAGGCCCAATTTTAAGCTCGCCAGCCCAAGAACCTGTGATCCAAAAAGTGGATATCTTGAGCCTGCCAACCCGATAACCTGTGATACATATTACATGTAATGTGTAATACATATTCAATCTTGAGCCTGCCAGTCATGGATTCTGTTTGTCGATTTGTATATCGTAGAACTCCGAATGTTGTTTGGAGGACACATGACAATAGAAGTGAAATGTTGAGCCAGCTAGACCGCAAGTTCGTGATCCAAAAAAGTTGCTAAGTATGGAATAAGGGATCTGTACATGCTCTATAAAATGTCATGTCCATACTTTATAAATGTACATATTTAGTATGTATTGCTCGTTTCTCGGAGCCCACCAGCACTGGAGTCCGTTTGTCAATTTATATATCACAGAACTTAATAGAAGTACAATGTTGAGCTAGCCAGTCCACAAGTCCACTTGTCAATTTGTATATCGCAGAATTTTGGGTGCTATTTGTAAGGCACGGAACAATAGAGGCCCGGTTTTGAGCTCGCCAGCCCGAGAACCCACGATCCAAAAAGTGTACATGCTCTATAAAATATCAGCTAGCATGCAAGTCCGCTTGTCAATTTGTATATCACAGAACTCTGTGTGTTATTTGTAGGACACAGAACAATAGAGGCCTATTTTTTATCCCGCCAACTTGAGAACCTGCGATCCACAAAGTGGCCAAGTATGGAATGCGATATTCGTACATGCTCTATAAAATCTCATGTCCATACTTTATAAAGGTACATATTTAGTTTTCCCTGCTTTGTACACATACTGTTCTGGTCATGACATAGTTGGTGTTGCACATGAATTATGAAATATACACCACGAGTTCGACCGAGTGCTTTCGTTTCCTTAGCCAATTTTATGCCTGCAGGTTCTAGACTATGCATTATCAAACTCTCATTCCCTGTGTTCTGAGTGTACATCTTGCATACAAAACTTGGGTAATCCATGTCTATGCTCGTGGGTTCCCAGACGACAGAGTGGCAGATTTCATGTCCATCTATGTCTCTACATCACGAGTCCAACCGACTGCCATTCGTTTTCATAGTTCGTGAATTTTATGGTTGTGGGTTCCTTTGTGGGTGCCATCTAGCTCTCATGCCCTGTGTGCATGGTATACATCTTGCACCTGAAACTTTGGTGATCTACAATTGGACCCAGACTCGAAGCTTTTGATAATTTTGTTTGATTAAATTGAACAATATCAATATTTAATATTAATAATTTAGTACTTGAAAATAATGTTTTTAGATAATGTTAGCTATATAGCATATATGTTATATCTGTCAATTTGTATATTGCAGAACTCTGGGTGCTATTTGTAGGACACAGAACAATAGAAGCCCAATTTTGAGCCCGCCAACTCGAGAACCCGTGATCGAAAAAATGGCTAAGTATGGAATTAGGGATCCGTACATACTTTATAAAGGTGCATATTTAGTTTTCCCTGGTTTGTACACATACTGGTCTGGTCACCACATAGTTGGTGTTGCACATGAATTATGAAATATACACCACGAGTTCGATCGAAATCTTTCATTTCTAATCCATCCATACTTTATAAAGGTTCATATTTACTTTTCCCTGGTTTGTACACATACTGGTCTGGTCACCACACAGTTGGTGTTGCACATGAATTATGAAATATACACCATGAGTCTGACCGAGCGCTTTCGTTTCCTTAGCGAATTTTATGACCGCGGGTTCCTGGCTACGCCTTATCGAACTCTCATTCCCCGTGTTCTGATTGTGCATCCAAAACTTGGGTAATCCATTTCTATGCTCGCAGGTTCCCAGATGGCAGAGTGGCAGCATTCATGTCCATGTATATCTCTACATCACGAGTCCAACTGACCGCCATTCATTTTCACAGTTCACAAATTTTATGGTCATGGGTTACTTTGTGGGTGCCATCCAACTCTCATGCCCCATGTGCGCGATATACATCTTGCACCCGAAACTTCGGTGATCTACAATTCAACCCAGACTTGAAGCTTGTGACTCATTTGATAATTTTGTTTAATTAAATTGTACAATATCAATATTTAATATTCATAATTTAGTACTTGAAAATAATGTTTTTAGATAATGTTAGATATATAACATATATGTTATATTTTATACATGTCGACATTCACAATCTTGAGCCTGCCAGCCCGAGAACCCGTGATCCAAAAAGTAGCTAAGTATAGAAGTTCATCTTTCAATTTGTATATCGCGGAAATCTGAGTGTTGTTTGGAGGACACAGACCAATAGAAGTGCAATGTTCAACCAACTAATTAAATTGTAGAATATCAAAATTTAAATTGTACAATATAAATATTTAATATGAATAATATAGTATTGAAAATAATGTTTTAAGATAATGTCAGAGAGTTGATAAGGATCACCATCCGTAAACAATCGCAATCCTGGGCCCGCCAACCCTGGAGTCCATCTGTCAATTTGTATATCGTGGAACTCAGAGTGTTGTTTGGAGGACACAGAACAATAGAAGTGCAATGTTGAGCCCGCAAGTACACTTCTCAATTTGTAAATCGTGGAAGTCTGGGTACTATTTTTAAGGCACGAAGCAATAGAGGCCCAATTTTGAGCCCGCCAGCTCGAGAACCCACGATCCAAAGAGTGTACATTCTCTATAAAATCTCAACCACCCCGCAAGTTAGCCTGTCAGTTTGTATATCACGAAACTCTGGGTGTTTTTTGTATGACATGGTCATTCATCCTTCATCTCTGCTGAGAATTAGATTGTCATTCGCAGGACCTTGGGTTGGCCTGTTCACGAAATATTCAAGCCCTAATTTTAAAAATGAGCTTGACCGACATTTACCTATTCCATACTTAGCCACTTTCCCACAATTCCGCAAATATACAAACCATCCGCTAAAGTGCACCATCATGCCCTCTTCCATTTTACGAGTTTTGCAGTAAAAAAATCCAACTCATGTAATTTTACCATTGGACACTCACCTGTCCTCATTATCTATTGTAAATTTATTTTGAAGCCCATCCAACCGCTTTTCAAACTTGGCCATTCCTTCCTTTCTTGCTCTTCCCCGTCTCCA
>SNQJ01S0040311.1:21131-64038 GCA_010110895.2 Picea sitchensis
TGAATGGGTGGCCAATTTGGTTCCTATTCAAAATAAGAATGGTGATATTCACTTGTGTATGGACTTCAGGAATATTAATCGACTCTCTTTAAAAGACAACCAACCTCTTCTGAAGATGGATCATATATTGCAAAAATTGGTAGGTGCCCATGAAATTTATTCTAGATAACGTTAAACAATAGCAATTTTTTGAAGATGATCAACAAATAAATCCTTCTCTGAAGATGGAAAATTAATTATCAACCATGTGTATTAATGAAGAAGAAGAATAAAATCAAGCAAAAAATAGGGATACTCAAGGTCAGGCTACACAACCATAGATTGGAAATCATAATATTGTACATCTTAAAAACAATTACATCCCCATATGGATTATTCCCCTTGAGGATATCTTTGATAAAAAATATTTACCTGTAATACCATGTTTACGCCTTCGGTTGAAGACAATGAGGAAGTAAATCTTGGCACTTCAGAGCAACCTAGGACGATAAATATTTCAAAGGTATTGCTAGTAGAATAGAAGAAAAAGTATGTTAATATTTTCAAAGAATTTAGTGATACTTTTTCCTGGAGATATGGAGATATCCAAACTTATGATATGTCTATCATTGAGAAAACAATATCGTTGAAAGAAGGACTTAAACCTTCCAGGAAAAATCTTTGACAAGTAAATCCATTATTGTTTCCAATGATCAAATAAGATATTAAAAAGTTGTTAGATGCTAAGATTATAATTTCTTTGAGATATTCTGAATGGGTGGCCAATTTGGTTCCTATTCAAAATAAGAATGGTGATATTCACTTGTGTATGGACTTCAGGAATATTAATCGACTCTCTTTAAAAGACAACCATCCTCTTTTGAAGATAGATCATATATTGCAAAAATTGGTAGGTGCCCATAAAATTTCCATGATGGATGGTTTTWMTAGGTATAATCAAGTTGCAATGAATAAGGAAGATGAATATACGACTACATTTACCACTCCTCGAGGTACATTTATGTAGGACAAGATGAATTTCAGTTTAATGAATGTAGGAGCAATGATCCAAAGAGCTATGGATATTGATTTTATAGACAAAAGGGATAGATTCATAGTCATCTATCTAGATGACATGAAAGTATACTCAAAAACCAATGATAAACATCTTAGACACTTTATGTAGGTTTTCATCGAGTTAAGACAATATGGACTATCTCTTAACCCCCCAAAATCCTTTTCTTCTATAATTGAAGAGAATATGCTTGGCCATATTATATATTAAGAAGGAGTCAAGATAGATCTTAAGAGAGTAGAAGAAATTCAAGCAATCAATTTTCTGAGGCACATGTAAGAGATTTAGTCATTCATTAGTAAAAATAAATTTATGAGAAGATTTATTCCCAAATTAGATGAATTGTGAAATAAATAACTAGCATGCTTAAGAAGGGAAGTGAGGTGAAGTGAACTGAATCAGAAAAAACATCTTTTTACCAAATAAAGAAAGAATTAGGAGATGCTCTTGTTCATGTAAGTCCTGATTACATTAAGGATTACCTAGTTTTCCCTCTTTCATTAGAACATACAATCATAGATTTCTTGTTGCAAAAGAGCAAGGATGGTCATGAGCAACCAATAGTATTTTTTAGTTGAATGTTGTGTAACACTTTGTTAAAATACAATATAATGGAGAAGAAAGATGTTTCTCTAGTGAAATATTTGAAGGAATTTCTATATTATATTCTTTTTTCAAAGGTGACCACATTTGTTCCTCATATATATGTTAATAATATTCTTTACCAACAAGACTAAGATGGAAGAAGAGGTAAGTGGATTGCCAAAATATAGGAATATGATATGGAGATTAGGCCAACAAAGTTGGTCAAAGGACAAGGTTTGGAAAATCTCATGGTGGAATATAACTGTAAATATTTGGGGATAATTTTTTTTACGAAGGGATATCCCAAGGAAATTTCTAAAGATAGGTTCCAAAATCTACAATTAGAATTGTTAGCACCCATGCAACCTCATTTACAAACCAATGAAAGGTTTTCTAATTATTCTTGGTATGCCTATATTATTTCCTATCTTCAAAACCTTCAATGTCATATATAACTAAATAAATTACAAGCTCTCTCTTTGAAATTAAATGATATGAAATATTGTATCCTTGGGGAAGAGATTTATTGGAAAGACCCTACTAGTATTTTTCTTAATTGTGTTCTATAATATGAGACAAATGCATTGATAAGAAATCATCATAGTAGCATGTGTGGAGGTCATTACACTTGGAGAAATACAACATACAATATCTTGAGGAGTGTATTTATTTTATGAGTCTATTTACACATTTTAACAAGAAAGTGAGGGCCTATGTTGAATGTTAGATGTTTGCAAGAAAACAAAAGTGGGCTCCAGTGCCTTTGAAAGAAATAGAAGTAGTAGCTCATTTTCAATAAAAGGGATTGGACTTCATTGGAAAAATACACCCTCACTCTAGTGGTCAACATCAATGGATATTGACAACTACAAACTACTTTACAAAATGGGTGGAGGCGATTCCTGTAAAGAATGTTATAGATATAATGGTAATCAACTTTTTTTTCCTTTGGAAAAAAAAATTAATATTACCAAAAAGGAAATATAACCCGTTACAGTCCAAAACAAGGTCTTTTCTGGTCCAGTTACATATTCAGTAAAAAAAACATTACTATAGATCTTATAGAGCTTTTACCTCTTATCTTCCTTACATCTTTTCAATAAAACACAGATTCAATCAGTCAATTCCATTCTTTCGTACATTCTCCACTTAAGCCTTATAGATAGAATTCCATTGATTTCGTTTCTACTCCAAACAATTCATAGAAACCAAAGGCGCATGCAGGAAGGAGAAAATCCTCATTTGAAAGTTCATCTGCTTTTACATTCAAATCATGGATAAGATGCTTGAAAGAAATCCACTCAAAGGCTAGAAAAACAAGATTGATATATCTCATGACTAGCTCAAGTATGATATCATGTGCAACATTTTTATTTTTATCCCAATCAATTACTAACTTGGAATCTCCCATAACCTGTAGCTTCTTAACTTCCTTTTCTTTGGTGGTTTCTAGAAGTGTTTAGAGAGTAGTAAATTTTGCCTTGTTATTGGAACCAGGGAATGGGGAGTATCTGATATACATACAATGGTTATGATTAATAAACAACATGACACCCACGTCACATATTAGAGGATGTCCTTGAATTTCCCCATCAAAGTAGCCCCAAGGTATCTCATAGTCAAGTGCGAGCATGATTGGATTGCGAGTTGGCCTTTCTTTTGGCTCTTCCTTGAAATATACAACCTGATTAAGAGTAATGGAAGCCGTTACTTCTGGGGGGACAAATTTATCTTTAAAAGTAGCCTGATTTTGTGCCCACAAGATATTATTAACCAGTAGGATAGGAAGACCCACGTTTTCATTGATCTCTCTTGGACCCAATCTTTGAGGTAGTCATCCATGATTTCCTTATGCCAAAATGAATTCACACCCAATTTTTCCTTGATTATCTACATTACCTAGGGTGCATAGGGACAAAAAATAAAAAAGTGAGAAATGGATTCAGATTGTTATTTACATAGGATGCAACAATTAGGTCTAGTCCATCCCCTTTTAACTCCATTATGCCAAGTGAGCATTTTTGAGTTCAAAGCCAACCATGGGGTGATTTTACATCTGAGGGGGATTTTAAATTTCCATAGCAAGCCCCACCACCACTTCTTAGGTACTATAATTCTATCTTCTTGCCAGTATTTATAGCCTAATTTTGTTGTGAAGGATCCATCCTGAGGGTTTTTGGGCCAAAACATACAATCTTCCTCATTATCATCTAAAGAAATGAAATTTTCATGAAAATGGTTCACATAATTTCCCATTCCATAAAATGGTCACCAGACAGATCCAAAGAGGAAACATCCTTCCAAATAAAACAACCTCTAGTTTGTGAGAATTCTGAACTCACATACTTCAAACTGAATACATTTTGGTTCTTTAGTTTCTGAATCATGGAAATTGAGAATTTGAAGTTTGGTCCAGAGCATAACCATGGGTCTTTACCTAGGCGTATGCTTCCTCCATTTCCTATTTTTCATACCGTCCAGTCTCCCACCAAGGGGAAAGTATCTACTAGTGCTTTCCAAACAATTGATCCCGTAGTGGATTTGAGAGGGTCTCGAAACCAATTGATAATCATCTTGGAGGGGGAATATTTAGAATTCATAATCCTACTCCACAGGGGAGATCCTTGAGTGAGCCTCCATAGATTTTTTCCTACCAATGTCTGAGCAAAGGGGTGGATACATTTCAACCCCCATCCTCCTAGATCCTTAGGAAGGGATAAGTCTAACCATTTTTCTATATGTAGGCCTTTGGTTTTCTAACCTGCCCAGAGATACTGGAAACTTAGTTTTCAAATTTTGGAGAGAACCACATTGGGAATGGCCACTATAGAGTTCCAAAATACAAGAATACCTTCAAGAACTAATTTTAGAAGGAACAGTCTTCCTCCTCGGGAGATGATTCAATTGACCCATAATGAAATTTTGGATTCAATTTTCCAAATCAACCATCCCCAGTTTTCCTTTCGGTTACTATCGGGATTTAATAAAAAACCTAAATACTTGAATCCCTCATACAACTCTTTTTTTGGTGTGGGAATGATGTTTGTTAAGGAGGCCTTCTCCACATTGGAACAATTGTGGAAAATTGTGCATGATATCTAGAAATTGATTTCCATTCCGACAGCTTTACAAAATAGATCCATAATTGTTTTAAGGACCATCACTTCTCTATGAGTACCGTGGAAAATGAAGAAAAAATTGTCCACAAATAATGAATGGAAGGCAATTTCTCTCTGTGAACTTTATACCTTTCAAGGAGTTGGTCGACCTAGCTTCCTTTAACAAATTTCTCAGGAATTCCACTATGATTAAAAAGAGGAAAGGAGATAAGAGACAACCATATCTTAAATCTCTTGAGGATTTGAAGAAGCATGTGGAAGATACGTTTATGAGCACTGTAAAGGAAGTGTTTTGGACACAAATCATGATCCAGTTGAATGATTGGAGGCTCATTCCCAATTGGAAGAGATTTAAGTGGAGAAAGGTCCAATTCAATATATCATAAACTTATGAGAGGTCCAACTTTAGGATTGTTGAATTCAAGTTTTTTCTTTTTACAGAATGTAGAACTTCTTGGGCTATATCCATGGCTTCATGGATTTGTTTGTTTTGTAAAAATACAAAGTATTGTTTGCTAATGATCTCACTTAAGATGGGTTTAAGCACCTTTCAATAATCTCAGAGATTAATTTATAGACCACATCACAAAACGATATGAGTCAATAATCTTTGAACGAATCTTTGTCCTTTTTTTTGGAATTAAATGGAGGAAAGTGGAGTTGAAAGAGCCAATAACCTTACCATTTCTTTGGGACTCTCTTGAAATTAGAACTAGATAATTCTTAACCAGTTCATATATGTGTTTGTAGAACTCAACGGTGAAACCATCATGACCTAGAATCTTTCCATTATGCATGGAGAAAAGGGCATCATGGACTTCTGTTTCAAAGAATTCTTCCTCTAGGGATTGATTCGATTCTTTTAAAATCAATGAGGTGAATTTTGAGACAAGCTCCATTATCTGCTGAATTGGACATCCAACAGGATATTTGAAGAGGCTATCAAAGTAAGAGACTCTATCTTCCATTTTTTCATGAAAATAAATGACGACTCTTCCCTCAACTTTTTTTATTTCCCATATTAAATTATTGTTCTTCCTAAAGTTTTCAAACTGGTGGAAGTGTTTTGTATTGTTATCTCCCTCTTTTAGCCATATATCCCTACTCTTTAGTCGCCATATATTCTTCCTTGTCCAACCATTCATGTATTTTTTCCTCCAGGCCTTTCAATTCCTTCAATTGGGCACTATTAAGAGGGAATGTGTCAATAATTCTATAAAGCTACAATAATTTTCCTTTAGTATCTTGTGCTCTTCAAGCCTTTGATTCTTCAAAGAAGGGAGCCATTGTTTTATGGATTTTTTTAACTCTACCGAGGTTTGTCACAAATTGAGCCATCAAAGGATTTGGATATGAAAGACTTAGTGTTTTCCACTGAGACTTTACCAAGTTTTTAAAATATTCTTCTTTAATCCATACTTGACTTAACATCAAAGGAAGAGGAGGAATTACCACTCCAGAGGTCCACTGGAGAATGATTGGTCGATGATATGAACTCCCTCCTTACCTAACCGAGGACTTAATCTGGACTCTAGTTCCTAAAAATGCCTCAGAGACCAAAAATATGTCCAGTCCTTTTGCAACAACTTCTCTTCTTGTTCTAAAGTTTCACCAAGTTTGCAACAATTTGATCGATTCCACATCTACCAGATGCATCTCTTCCAATAAATCTCGAAAAAAAACCCTCAAGCTATCTTCCTTAGTATTTTCACCCTAGACTTCTCTAAGCGAGAGTGAGAAATTTAAATCCCCTCCAATTATAGTGAGTGTGTCTCAAAAGGTTCCTACAAATTTTAATTCATCCCAGTATGGGACCTGGTAAGAATATCAAGTTCCCAGTACCAAGAACCTAACAAGCTATATTCTTGTCCACCCAATGCATCCTTTCAACTTGAAAGGATCTCCTCAAAGTAACAGTTCCATATACAAGCTAGAGTCTTCTTGGCTTGATTTGATAACATAGGGCACTCTTTCCTGAGTACAAGTATATTCTAGGGATGAGGAAATCACATATTTGGGAATAAGAATTTTTATATTTTTTCTCCCACAACATATTGAAGTATACATGAACTGGTGGTTTGGATATTTTCCAGTTCAACGACATTCCTAAGAACATTTTTGTGCACATAGTACATCCAAAAGAAAATAAACCATGTGAAATTCGATAGGGCTACCTGGTTTTGGATACTGCGCTTGAATAATATTCAGACTAAGTTGCTTGGAGATAACCCCTCCCCAATAAAATTCTTTCCCCACATTGCTACATAATATGCCAAGGGTATCCATGCTTCAGAGAATTGGGATCATTCTTTTTTACCAGTATGAGGAATCATTGTATCAGAATCAGACAAGGACTCATTGGGTGGACAAGACCAAGATATGTTACCACCTGGGAGTGAAAGGGATAATACATATGAACAAAATTATGAATATGATGAAGATGGAAAGGACCTTAATAAGAAAATTAATGGTGGATTCACTGATGGGGAACTACACAGTGGCCAAGAAAGTGGCAATAATGAAGAAAATAATGACACAAAACATGGTGAAAAGGGAAGACAAGATACTACCATTAACTCCGAGCAATTGACAGGAAATTAGGAGAGAATCAACAATACCAATGAGAATCTTCCAGGGGACTCATCATTTTTTGTGGGAATGGATGAACAATAAATTCAGGACAAGATCATAGGGGGTGCCATGACTGAGGAAAATTCCAACCATACATAAGAGAAAATTAGGGAGAAATCACCAGCCAAGGAAATTACCCAGGACCCGATATCAAAGCATTTTTACACTCTAGCGAGTCTAAACAATATATTTTCCTAGGGTGATCATCTTATTTCCCAATCAGTGGACGAGGTGGCCAATTTACATCTCTTTTCCTATGATAAGAAGCTGAAATATATAATGAAGAGAATGTTAAGTTTTTACTGTTTTTATTAGGTTAATTCCAAATTACATGAGTATTCAATGCATTAAAAAAAAAACAGCATAAATATGATCACTGAAAGAAACACAATCACAAGGTATGCAACATTTTATCCCGGGAAACCCTCATGGGGGAGAAAACCTAGAAAAAACTTCCTCGATAATAGATTTCCAATACAATTCCAAGACTAAGACCAAAACACCAAGAATAAACCAAGACTGAGCATGCACCTCTCTTTTCCTTCCTCCTGCAACTGCAAATGCCTTCAAGATATGCGCACTAGATGAGTGAGAGTATGAATGAACAAGTGAGGCACCATCATCACATATAAATACTAGTTGAGGAGGCACTAGGGTTATGTCTCTTCACATGGTAGGGACAACGTCTTCTAGAAGTGGTTAAAACCACCTTATAAACACTAGGGGTCAAATTTACAAATACCACCATATAAATATGGTTTGACCAATCCACAAAAGGGGATTTGATCTTATAAAAGACTCGACATAATCAATCCACAAAAATGGATTTGATCTATAAGATAATAACTCAAATATAATTAGAATATTCTTCGAAGTTACA
The DNA here is from genome assembly GCA_010110895.2 of Picea sitchensis. NCBI lineage: Eukaryota > Viridiplantae > Streptophyta > Pinopsida > Pinales > Pinaceae > Picea > Picea sitchensis. The sequence continues at coordinate 29,401 of SNQJ01S0040311.1, forward strand.
ATATTTCAACACTCCCCTTTAACAAGAAGGGTATTCTAATTACATGACTCAATACAACATCGTCAAGAGAAGGATAGGGAAACATCATCATCAACATATGGAACAATGATTGGCACATCTATAAATCATCATAATATTTTCTCATCATCAATGTCATCATCGCTTACAACATGGAGTTGGAGTAACATCATCACCATCATCACCATGAAGCTAAAATATCAACATCAATAGCATGAAGCTGGAACAACATCAACAATAGAATGAAGCTAGAACAACATCATCAATATATGGCAACATAATGAGCCAGGTGTATCAAAAACAATATTTGTGGTACTATGACAGACCGTCCTTATTGGAACTTTGAGATCTTCCCAAAAATCATAAGATTCCCTAGGATATAAAATCCTAACAAGATACCACATGGTACTTTGACAAGCCATCCTTACTGGACCTTCAGGATCTACCCAGGAATCATAAGATTCCCTAGGATACAAAATCATAACGGAGCTACCACTACTGACCATAGATGTCATATACATGCATAGGTACTTGTTATAACCCTAAATTCCACCATACATGCTTACCTGGCATCAAGCCATCTCAAATTCCTTCTTTGCCAAAGCACTGCTGAACAAATCTTCTTAAAAACAATTTTTATAAAGGGCCACACACCCTACTCTATTACTGCATGTGTGTACATGCTCACTGACCCAAAACAGTCCGTGTGTACCTACAAAAGCACGAAAAAAGGAAATTTGTTGACAGAACACATAGCTTTGGGTGAGTTAACTAAAACTTTTGGCCATGCATGGCCGAGGGTTCGACCAAATACCTAGCTTCTTCTAGCCTATAAAAGAAGGGTTAGGGGTCCCATTTGGAGGAGGAGAATCATAGTAAAGAAACTATACTCAATTGCATAGTCCCTTTTTCCCAACCCTTTAGCCTTCCTTGTGCAAAGAGAAAGATAGAGAAAATAAGTTGGAGGACAGTTGAAGAGGAGCCCAGGACCAGGTTCGTGGAGCAGCGGTCGACTTCATCATTGTAAGTTAATTTGTTGAAGTTAATAATAAAGAAATACTTTTCCCATCCCACCATATGAGGTTTTCACGGTTTATTGTATACTTGTTTATCGAATCTCTAACCCATTAATATATATATCAAATGCATGTGAAGTTTGTTGTTTGTTTTATGTGAATGCAGTTCAGCCTTGGGAGGAGAGTTGTAATAAAAAATCGGTCAAGTGTAAGGAAGGATCTACACCAAACACCCGAAATAAGGTATGCTCATTTGATCTTCTTAAATATGTGTTTGATTAAGAATAATGGGGATTAGGTCTGGGACGACGGTAGATAGTAGAAATCTTTAGGTCTTTTCTGCATGCATATTTCAACCCTAATTGCTAGTCCGTAGAGGGATTTCCCACTCACAACAGAATTGGCGACCATATTCGGGAGATCTCTAGGGTTCCTGGGGATATTTTTGGGTATTATTAAGAACTGGTTTCATTTTCTTGTTTTTAAAGTTTCTGCAAAAGTCCGTGCTAACAGAGATTCTGGTCTTCCATACCAGTTATCTCTGTTTATTTGCTTGACTGTAATTTTTTTTTTCAAGACCCACAGAGGTAGACATGACATGTATAAGGTCTGCATGCGTGTACCCGCGCCCTGCATTCTCACAGCCCGTGTGTACACGCTAGTTGAGGAGGTGACAGTCGTGTCTATGATTCCAGAAAATTGCTTTTAAAGAGGCAGTCATCCTCTTTCCCTGTCAGAATTAGTCCTTCTTAGGGGTTTTCTGGAAATATTTCTAGTCTTTGTTGTTTGCAGTCTATAGCTTAGGTTTCACCTTGGATTGGTTTGTCCTATGAAGTTTCCCTTGATTTTTTTTCTTTTTCTGTTAAACTAAGTGTCTGAGTCTTCAAGAGATTCTGGTTTTCAGTACCAGTAGTCTCTGCCTGGGCTAGCTTGCTTGGATTTTTATTTTGTTTCAGAGTTTCAGAGATACACACGGTCTGTATAAGGCCAACATGTGTGTACACGTGCTCTGAATTTACACAGCTCGCGTGCATATGCTTGCTATTGAACTGTCATTTGTGTGCTTGAGGAGAAGTTTTTTGTTGAAGGTGAGGCAGTCATCCTTTCCTTTGACAAGAGCTATACCTCTCAATTTTTTGGGTCTCTGTCATAGCGGTCAGTAACTTAGGTTTGATAACAACAATAACTTTCTTTTTCATTTAGAAGTTTTCCTCAAAATTTTCTTTTATAGGGTTTTTAGACAAGTGTGAGAGTCCGATTTTAAGTTGCTTGTGTGTGATTTTTATAGTGACTCTTTGTGATCTGCACTTAGGCTAGAAACTTTCTTGGTTTTGACTTGTTGGTATATTTCCTTTTTTCTTTGTGAGCATTCAAATAAAATAAAAAATTTATTTTCTTTAATTAGTTAAAAACTGTTGTTTTGCATTAGTAACCAAGGAAAAGTCTTTGCTTTCATAAGTTATTGACGGTTTACTTAGAACATAAGTAGCTCGTAGTCGAGTGAACTCCTGCTTTGAGTTTGTTGTTCAAAGATCTTAGTAAAAAATTTTAAGTTTGAAAAGTTGTTTAAAAGTTAAGTGAAGTAAAGGTTTTTGTTTCCAGCTTTCTGTTTATTTTGCTTTCATCTTTCAAGCATCACTAGTTTCACTTTCATAACCTTTGACGTAATACAAGCCATAAAAATTAATGCTAAATCTAAAATTCATTAGACTTTTATGTTTGTAGGGTCAACCAACTAGTTTAGGGTTAGGGCCTTGAATTAGGTTGCAGAGGAAAATCTTCAAGGCCATTAAAATCAAACATTGGAGTCTAAGTTAGGGAGTGTCAAAGTCCAGTATTGTGAAATTTATCCGAGACCCCCCTCTAAAACAGGGGATAAACACGAGGTTGCATGTGGAAAGGTAGTAGAGATAGCCCCTCCAAAGCTGGACAAATTGTAGTGGAGAACACATAAAGAGGGCTTGTTTTGGGATTCCGTCGATTGCATTTGCCATGGAGCTTCATGGGTATCGAATCTGTTCGAGGTCCTCAGTTGTCTTCCATACCACTTTCTTTTGATACCATTGACAGGTTTTGGGCTCGATACCCTTCTCATTGTGGTCTACCCAAATTTCGACTGTACCCGCCTGGTGACTGTTCGCACACTGGCAACCTAGTTGCCTATCTTTTTAGGAACATACACAAGTGACTATGGGGGTATACCGTGGTACCTAGGACAAACATCAGACCCTTCTTTGTAGAGTATACCCAGAGGGTGCTTCCATGTTCAAGTTGCACTTGCACCGGTAATTTGCTCTAGTGTTGGTTGTTGTAACTGCTCTTTCAATTAGTTTAGTGTTTGCTTGTTTTAGCTTGTAGGGACTTGTTAGTGGGTGTTGCTTTTTGAACGAATAGACAACCCTAGAGTGTCTTTGATCTTCTCACACAGTGGAGGATCACGAGCTCCGTCGGTCACGAAGGATTCAGGGCCTATCACCAGTTACACTGGAGCCACCCCCGCCACCACTAAGGCGAAAGCTAGACCAACAAGGGTCTTTTGAAGCGACCGAGTGACAAGAAATTGTGCCTGACCAACATCTGGAGGAAACGACCGTTGTAGGCTTTGGAGTGAAAGCTCTTCGTCCACCTAAAACTCCAACCACTGATATTTTGGAACCCAACATCATACCGATTCACCCTTACGAGTGTCAAATAGTGTTGCACGCAGCAATGGAAACAAATGCTGTCACTACCTCTAAGAATTCTTCAATTCCCACTATGGTTGTCACCACTGGAGAGTTTCCACCTCCTAACCTACCATCACCGGTTTGAGCCACCAAGGTCTCAGCTACCTCTACCTCGCATAGTGGTCTGATCCCATCTATGACGGCAACCACAACCCCTTTCCCACCAAGTGCGATAGGCCCTCCGTTCTCATACGGGATGCCTAGCTCGGGTACAAGTCCTGTACTTTCCTACTCCACTTCAAAGACTTTAGGTCTGGGGGAAAGGAGCTCTAATGCTCCACTGCAAGGTCATATGGGGGGCACTTTAGCTCCTTTTAATGCTTTCCCTTACGGGGGAGGTCATATACCTCCTTCGTCCCCTTCGCTCGGTGGCACGCATCAACAATCCGTCGGCCCCCCTACACACCATAGTTTATTTGGAGCAGGGAGTCAAGGACCGCCTTCGCATAATATGCCAGTGGGTTCAACATCGTTTTCTTTGTTCGGTGCATTTGGTAACAACGCCTTCTCGTCAACTGCTTTTTCGACTGGGGGAAACTCTAGTTTTGGACAACCTATTCCTATGCAGGGTACTATTCCTGCACAGGGGGTAAACCCAGGAACTTCTTCCGCATCTGGGCCTTGGAATTATTGGAGGGATCCATTCCTTCATCAAGAATTTTGATCTTGGGAAATTCTTTCCACATCAATGGAACCCTGGACAAGGTAGTATGCCTATCCCCACGGGATCGAAATGGGGCAACCCTTCCCAAAGTCCTCCGAATGTAATGCACGCCCATCCATCTACATCCTATTTTGGGAATAAACCGATGATGTCTCCTCACATGCAGAATCCGCATGCTGGTCATGGCCATGGTTTTTACCAGAACCCAAGCCAATAGTCAAACTTTTCCTGGCAACCTGGTGCCAGTCAAACTCCAGGTCCCTTTTTCCTAGGTTATCATCAACAACCCAAACTACCTTTCCTGGAAACCTTGCATTTGCTAGACTTGACAAGGTTGTTGAATGACCCTATTTGTCACAATTCGCATTGGCCCCCTATGCCGAAGAAGTTGTCTTCAGACATACCAAAGTTCGAAGCCAAGCTGAACAAAGATCCAGGCGATCATGTGACTACCTTCCACCTTTGGTGCTCATCTAACTCGTTGAAAGACGATTCCATACAGTTGTGATTGTTTCAACATACTCTCATTGGGAGTGTCATGAAATGTTACATTGAGCTCGACTGCTCAAGATACTCTTCCTTTGGTGAATTGGCAATGGCCTTCCTAAACCATTTCCAATTACCTGTGAGATACTACGATGGCACAGAATTGCTGGCCAATTTCGGACAGACAAAAGCGGACCATATCTCTGATCACATCTGAGAATGGAGACACCGAAAGAGTTTAATTAAGGTACCAGTCCCACCAGCATTCCTGCTCGAGTGGTTCCTTAAGTCTTTGGTCCCACAGTTATCCAAAGACGTCGCAACTTCAGGAGTGTTTTTCGAAGAAGACGCCATCATGAGATCTCAACATCTTGAGCTCATATATTCTCAGTCTGGTTTATTATAAGAGATCTTTCCAGATGTGCCATCCTCAATACTTGATAAAACTAGACAGAGAGATGGACCACATGGTGATGGTATTGTTGGTTCAGTACAAACAAATCTCGTTGAGCAACTTACGAAGCAGTTGCAGCAATTGTCTATACAACACACAACAACTAGCCAAACTATTGTTTTGGATGGTCCCCCTACTAAAATGTCGAATGTACACACTGTGCAATCGACAAATCTAAAGGCCACCCAACAACCTGAAGGAAAGAAAAAACAATGAAAGAAAGGTAAGGGGATAAGAAACCCATTGATAATGTTGGCGGGGGCAACACTGAGAAACAAAAAATGAGGTATCTGTGCAACCTGTGCGTGGAAGACCACCTAACCCACCTATGTCCTCGGCTTGCAGAGGCCCAAAAGTTTGTGACACAGCAACAGCTTGCTGTGTTAACCAATCCATTTTAGCATGGGCAAAATCTAACCCAAGCCTCTACAAGCACGGAAGGGGGCAGTCAAGGACCCCCTCCGTCTTCGAACAATCCCATATTCGTGAATGTATATATGATGAAGGGTGATGCTTTTCTATCGACTAGAGCACATGACCACAGTAAACCAAGCACTTCTGAGAAGGGAAAAGGAGCCAAACTCCCATCTCTTCCTCTACAGATTGAGAAGACTTTGGGCGAAACAATGACATGCATCCCATAAGGCACATTCAAAAAAGCTTCTCACAACCCAAACGCAAGGGCTGCCCAAAACCATTCTGTGGTGGAGGATTTGTCTCAAACCCCTTGTGCAATGTCCGCTTTGGAGGTCCTCCAAAGCTGCCCTTCCCAGAGGAAATCTTTGTTAACCACTTTAGGATCTACCGAGACTTGTAATCTGGGTACCATCATGCTAGATACAACCGACTTAAAACCTCATCTTCCTTACCACGCAACATTTCGGATAGTAGTGGCTCACCCCACGAAAAAATTTTACTCGAAATATTTTCCACACGGTGGTTGATGAGGGCGCCTCAAAATGCGTTATGTCATTGGCATGTTGGAAGGCCATTGGCCAGCCCATTTTGTCTGTGTCACCTACTCTTCTCACTACTTTCGATAGTTGTTCATTCCGACCACATGGTATCATTCCCTCTTTCCCCGTGCAGTTGGGAGGGAAGACCGTCTGCGTCGAGGTAGAAGTAGTCGACGCGTCCCTCGACTACAATATCTTGTTAGAAAGGAGTTGGACTTATGCCATGCAAGCAGTGGTTGCTACAGTTTTCTGGGTCTTGTTATTTCCACACGAGGACCAGATTGTAACCATTGATCAATTGTCTTTCTCTAGACCTGACCCTGCATTGGGGGTGTCCACAGTCCTGATGATCGATAATCCTCAACCAGACATAGTCAATGTAGGGGTTTGTTTGTGCCCATCTTTGATGGGTACCTTCGATTACCCACCCCCTCAAGGTGATGTCAAGTTCCTATCCGACCACCATAAGATTGAAATTTTCCAAGTTTCGTCATTTCGCATGACTTACTTCACCGATCCGTGGATACTTCCTTCCCCATCGGCCATGATGGAAGGAACAGGGCACCTAGGCAAGCCCATGCCCTTATCCGTAGCTGAAGTAGCATACTCTTTAGTTCAACAAACTTCAGCCAACCTAGATCCAACTCCTGCACAAGAGTTAGATCCACCTCTAGAGTCTATATGGGCTCAAGGTTCTCTCGCTGACACTGATTCGTTAGACTTAGTCTTTCCCTCTGACGAAGCAGTAATTGAAGCAATGACTAGTCCAGACAAACCTTGGGATGATCTTCATCATAGATCATACTATGACTAGTTGGAGAATTCACCTTCACCACATCCCGAGGCCGGAGAATTCACCTTGACTATGACTGGAGATAGGTCTTGTCCTATTAATCCCTTAGCTATACACGAGGTCTATGCTGAGGGTAATATGGAAACCATCACTGAAACCATATCGATCAATATCTCCAGAACCCCTGGCATCATGGAGAATGTTTTCATCGGAGCTGACTGCTCCCCCAAGGAGATTCAAATCTACACAGATATTTTTAAAGAATTCCGTGACGTTTTTTCCTGGTCTTACGAGGAAATGCCAGGCATCGATCCAAAACTAGTCGAACATGAAATCACAACTTATCCAGATGCCAAGCATGTCTGATAGAAGCTTCGTCCAGTTAACCCCAGGAAAGAAGCAACCATTAAGGTTGAAGTTGAGAAACTGATAAAAGTCGGTTCTATCTATCCTATCCATTTGACCCAATGGGTGTCAAACCCCATGCTGGTCAATAAAAAACAAGGCACGATTCATGTATGTACAGACTTCCATGATTTAAACAAGTCCTGTCCCAAAGATAATTTCCCCACACCATTCATCGACCAGATAATTGATGAATGTGCGGGTTGCGAGGCCTTCTCTTTCATGGACAGTTTTTCGGGATATAACCAAATACAAATTAAACCCGAAGATCAGCACAAAACGACATTCATCTTTCCTTGGGGTACATTCACATATTGTAAGATGCCTTTTGGTCTCAAAAATGTTGGAGCAACTTTTCAGTAGGCCATGTCTTTTGCTTTCCATGACCTCAAGCATATAGTCGAGGCCTATTTAGATGATTTAGCATCTTGATCTCACAAGAAAACAGATCATCCCACACACCTTCAACTTATCTTTGAGCGTTGTTGCTACTTCCGGATTTTCTTGAATCCAAACTAGTGCAACTTTTGCGTAACATCAGGGTGTTTGTTAGGTTTCATAGTATCAACAACAGGGATCATGGTCGATCCTCTCAAGGTTGAGGCAATAATTCAGTTTCCCCCCCCACGCACAATCCTTCAACTTCAGAGTCTACAGGGAAAGACAAACTTTTTAAGACGTTTCATCTCCAACTATGCCGAGATCACAAAGGGCTTTATGTGCTTACTGAAGAAAGACATTCCTCTTCATTGGGACGATGCCGCCCAATGCTGTTTGGTGCATTGAAACTTGCCTACATGACTGCCCCTTTGCTTCGGCCACCTAACTATAACAAAGATTTCTTATTATACCTAGCTGCAACAGAGTCAACCATCGGCATGGTCTTAGTTTAGGAGGATGACTTGTTCATAGAATATGTGATTTATTACCTAAGCCGAGGCCTCATAGGACCGGAACTCAATTATTCTCATATCGAAAACCTAGAATTGGCAGTAGTTCATGCTGTCCAATGGTTCCGTCATTATGTTATGTTTCGCAATACCACCGTCATTGCTGTCGTGAATCCATTCTAGTACATGTTGACACGACGAGTAATAGGAAAAAAGAGAAGTAGATGTATAGTCGTCCTCTAGGATTTTGACTTAGATTTCGTTTCAGCGAAATCCAAAAAGTCACTGGTCTTCGCAGAACTTATTTCAGAACTTTCAGTTGAGTCAGGTGATTTTGTGCCTGAAGAGTCGCCTATCAAAGGAGATATGTTTTTGATCACCTCTTCGAATCCATGGTATGGAGATATACTTATCTATCTCTAGACTTTGAAGTGCCCCACCTCTGTTTCTCATGATGAGCGTCGACGCATATGCCATCAAGCTAAAAATTATCTCATACTCGATGATACATTATATCGGAGAGGTGTAGACTACATACTGCATCGATGTCTAACTCACGAAGAAGAAGTTATCGTGCTTAACGATTTCCATACCGGAGCATGTGGCGGTCATCACAGTTGGTCCCTTCACCAAGTGGGGGATTGATTACACTACATGCAACCCTCCTTCAGCAAGGGGGCACCATTACATCATCGTAGTCGTAGAATACTGCACGAAGTGGGTCAAAGCTATGCCAACATTTAAAGATGATGGAGAGACTGTAGGTTTTTTTTTATTCAACCAGATAATAGCAAGGTTCGGCGTCTCGAGGGAGATTGTCACTGACCATGGAAGTCACTTTTAGAACCAGATGATGACTGAGTTAACGTCAAAACTTGGGTTACAGCAAGAAAATTCATCACCCTACTACCCCCAAGCAAATGGTTAGGTGGAAGCTATGAATAAATCTCTCAAGACCATCCTACAGCGAACGATCAACTCAGCCAAGTCAAATTGCCATTTGATGTTATACTCAACATTATGGGATTACCGAACATTTGTTAAGACTGCAACTGGTTTCTCACCTTTTCAACTCGTTTACAGGATGGAAGTAGTCTTTCCTATCGAATGTAATATCCTATCCCTAAAGTTGGCAGTACAAGTATTGCCAAACACTTCTCCACTTGAAGAGCGGTTATTATACCTTGAGCAACTCAATGAGCAGAGTCGTGATGTGGCCCTGGCCAATGAGGCTCACAAACATAAAGTCAAGTGTTAGTATGATAGGTTCATTCGTCCTCAGATTCTCATTGAAGGCGACCTTGTCCTGGTCTATGACCAAGATAAGGACCCCCTGGGGGAAGGAAAATTCAAACCCATGTGGTTCAGACCTTTCATCATAAAAGAGGTTCTAAAAAAGGGTACATATTTTCTAGTTGAATTTGAAGGGAATGCTTTGGCAGAGCCTAGAAATGGACTCTACCTCAAGAAGTATTACTCATAGGCAGGTCACCATGGGTAACTTTTTGTAACATATGTATAGTATTTGTACTATTACTTTCTAGTTTCTTTTAGTGTTATGAACGTGTTGTTTTTGATGTATCTTTCGTCACTGTGGAAGATGTCAAGTGAATCCGAGGTGTTCATTGGGTAGGCAGATGTTGCTAGCTAGCACATTTGGAGGCTTGTCTCTGCAACTTGGGTAATTTTTTCACCTCAAGGCCAGTTATTATCTTCCGGATGTATATGATTAGGTGACATCACAAATAATGTCGCTGAGTATAGTGTGGTTATTGAGTTGCTTCGTGATGCCTTGTCATTTGGTATCTCTCATCTCTGGGTCTACCTCGATGCTCAGCTAGTTGTGTCTCAGTTAAATAGAGTCTACCATGTTCATGATCCAACGTTACACCGATGATTCCTTAGGGTACATCGCTTAGAATGAATCTTTGATTATATTACATATTTTCATGTTCCTAGGAGTTTAAACCAAATTACAGATACCCTAGCTAATCAAATTTTAGATTGGCATCTTGCACACATATGAAAGAAAATACACATAAATATGTAAATACATTTTTTGCAAAAGTAATCCATAAGCCACGAAAAAGACATAAAAATCCATATATAACATCATAGTCACCAGAGTACATAGGTGGATGCAAGAGCCTCAAAAATATGGCCAATAACGAGTCACGGGGCTTATTCCCTCAAAACATATATACAAGTAGTGCTCTCGGCATGTAAAAAGTCTAACTAAGGTCAGGGCTTGTGGGCCCTGTTGTACTGATCTACAGTGTTGGCTAAACGCCAAAACAATCAGACCCACGTCCGTGGTGCCCCCACTACATGAGGCTGCATCAATGGTGGCAGGTCCTTAATCTTTGCCATAGGGACCGTGCGAGTGAGCGTAGTAAAGCTCCACTCGACTCGTCTCAGCACCCTCTCAGCCTCCCCCACTGAAAGATCTCTTGTTGTTGCTGGTCCCCCTACGGCGGCAGGTGCAGCCCCTGCCCGAGGACGACGCCTGCTCCTCGCATACTCCGCAGGTCGCACTGGTCCCACATCTGCACATAACAAACACATATCCGTCAAATACTCTGGTATAAAAAAAATGATATATAACAAAAGAAGCATAAAAATTACATATGTTTCGCAAAAACAACAAAACAATGAAGTAAACTTACCCATCTCTCCTCGCTCCTCACCAGGAGGTACTGGTATCTCAGGATCTCTCGAGAATTCAATCCCAGCATAGGGGTAATCCTCTATGACCGGGATCTGTCGCGACAGGAAAGAGAAGAAATCATCGTCGAAGGACTCATTGGTCCTTCCACCACCCTGTCATGGCAATAGCACTGACCATCTACAAACTGCAGGAAGAGAGGCCTGGTGTCCTTGTACCACTACTCGAGGACTGAATCTCAGGACTCTTTCAAAGAAGAAAGAGCATAGAATGGTCCCAAACCTGAAGTTCCTCTGTTTCTGCAACTGACAATATGTCAGCTGCCTCTTCATACAATCTAACAATGTTGTGCTCCAGTCAAATATTTGTGCATTAAAACACTGGACAACACAGTTCATCTATGCATGGGATGCCTGATGTAGAGTTGTAGAACCAGTGATTCGCCCAATAAGCAACATAATCGCTTGTAGCGATAAGTCAATAATCTTTCTTATGGGCACTTGTGAGCTCGAACGGTCTGTACCAGCCTCACAGTACAGTCCTATCAATTCCACTATGTTATGCGAACTCGAAGGAAATTTCCAGAAGTTGACTGGTTCCCCTCTCCTAGAGAGGCCAATCAAAAAGTAATATCTTTTGTCGTGGGCACCAGTGACTGCCCCTCTAACATAAATGCCTCGGCATCCGGATGTGAGTAATCAACCAAGGCATTCAGGAGCCTAGGTTGTGCCCACATAAAAGGACACAAGAAGAACTTGAGTAGCCCGGATTGCATCAAGGCATCCATAGCATTGAGGTCTTCCCCGACGAACTCACTTACCTCCTCATTCTCTCCTTCTCTCCAATGAACATACATCCTGCAAAACATCAAGGTTTAGCAGGGTTAACCCTTGTTTTTTAAGATTTTTTTATTCAATAAGGGGGTCCACGCGAGCTGTAATACTGACAGTCGTGTGTACACACATGCATAGTTTACTCTGCCCGAATGTACACGTGGCCTGTCCTGAGACAACCCACGTGGACCTAGGGATAACCTTTTGAAGGTCGACCCCCCCCCCAAAAAAAATGGAACCCAAAGAAAAAATAAAGACTCAAAATGCAAGATAAGAGAGTTTGTACTTACTTGGTCCAGACAGATGGTCGTTTCATCCACTGTAGCTCCCATAATCACCACTTTTATCAAAGGGTTTTTTTTGGCTCCAGAGTCAATCTCCAAATCAACAATGGTGATAATGAGTTGTTAGCTTCTATTTATAGACTTTTTGGCCTCTTTTTGTCACTTTTTTAGCCCCCTTTATCTGTTTCTTTAAGAAAAAAAACCATTTAGAGTGATTCATGAGTGGCATTGGGGGGGTATGATTCGGTATCGGGACATTTTTTTGGAGTTTTGGGCAACTTTTGACAGTCTGTCGAAAAATCTCAGATGATCAACTTAAGCATGTAGGATAGGTTTCCTCCTTGACTTTTGTATCTCGTTGTCTTTATCCCTTCACCATAGGATCGATCCCATCAGGTTGCTACACAGAACCATCATTGCTGCTTTGGGAGTGTCGCAAGTTGGTGGTAGAGCTTACCGAAACATGGATGCCCTAGGTAGATCCTGGTTGCATTATGGTGTCCATGCTGTCTCTAATCATTGTAGGCTCAGGAGTCCTTGTTGTTTTCCTAATTATGAATTTGAGCCTCATTTGCATGATTCCTTTTCACTCATGACCTCACCCTCGGGACTCCCAAAATACATAACGAGTCTTCTTTTAAGCCCTTTTCAGGCCCTTTAAACATGAAAAGATTGTCGAAAGATCTTGTGGCCTTTCACGCTTGTTAAACTGAAATTTGAAGTCACGTATGTCCGACGATAGTTTACCCATTTTTCGGTCCGGATGGTCAATTGTACGAACAAAGGTATACTCTATGGAACTTCATTTCTCTAGAAGAGTACTCTCAGGTATCATTTTAACCCTTTTTCGGGCCTGAGGGACTGAATTTATGAAAAAGGAACCCCCACAGAGTCCATAGTTAAGCTATTTTCAGACTCCCTAAAATTGAAAAGATCGTTGAGTGACCTTATTCTTTCACACTCGTTAAACTGGTCCAGAAGAACATTCCTGATGGAGTCCATAGTTAAGCTTTTTTCAGACTCCTTAAAAATGAAAAAATAGCCGAGTGATCTTGTCTTTATCACACTCGTTAAAATGGTTTTGAATAGATGTCTTGTTGGTGCTAGTTTACCCATTTTTCGAACCGACTAGACTACCTTAAAAAAAAGTACCCCAATGGAGTCTCCTTTTACATTTTTTCAGACTCTCTAAATATGAAAAACCGTCAAGCTTACCTTCTCTAGGCTCGTTAAACTTACATTGAAGGACATTACCATTATGTGTTTTGTTAACCGCGTTTTCATACCTACGTCTTTGGTCTAAATGTCGGCTCCATGTTGCTCTAAACTGAACCATCTGAAGCATACCTTATACGCAAGCCTTGTGGCACTTTGTCTCTGCGTCTTAACACCTTTGGCCCCTGGAGGATTTTTCCCGAGTATCATTATTCTGAACATCAGTCTTGTCCTTGCGCCTTGAACTTGTATGTTTGTACCATGCATTCCTCCATTGTAACGTAACATTCTTTTATTCTTTTTTCCAAAAAAATCATTGAAAACGACAAAAAAATCAAATATACCCCAAAAAGAGGAAGGGAAAAGTATTTTCTTTATTGGTAGCACAATAAATCGCCCTTGGATAAAGCACATCTGTCCATTTGTTCGTCAAAATCTGGGATTTAATACGACCTTAGGAAGCTATTCTCACTACATAGAGTTGTTTCCTCCTCTGTTTGGTTATTCTTCCAAACATATGGAGAGTTTATGTTGCCTCCTGCCTCATAAACTTAGGTTAATGCCATGCTGCCTGAGTCTCATCATTTGTCATGTTGTTGTCCAAGGGAATTTTTTACCAAGCCTGAGTCGGCCCCTCTGTAGTTTGTCTCTTGCCCTCATACATGGCCATCCTGAACGTCCAATCAAGTCTTTGTTCGAAATCAATGAAGCCTTCAGTCTGATCATCAAGATTCTCCAAGTCCATGACCGACGAGCCATCGAAGACCTCTGGGTAGTGAATTCATACACTCATATTACACTCCTAACCGAGTTTTGAAGATTTTAAAGTTGTTTCTTGAGCTCTGAAGACCTCATCTCCAGCCATCAGGCCTTATCAGTTTCTAAGAAGACGGATACTCTACATGTATATATTTTGTGATTTCGAGATGTAGCTCCGCTATGTACCATTCGTGGCTACACTTTATATAGTTATACGACATGGATCTACAGTGTATTTGATTGGTAGCCATGAGTTTATTCTATCCTGAGCATGGGTATGCCCGCCTCGGTGAGACAATTGTTATTTTTTGCAGACAATGCCTCCTCGATTTCTGGTCCCTGGGCTCACTTGTTCGACACATTGATAAAGATTGGTAATGTATTTCGGCCATCAAATTCTCTTTTGCCCTCACACATTAGGGGGCATCTGTTATAAGCCTAATTTTCACCATATATGCTTACCTGGCATCGGGCCATCTCAGATTCCTTCTTTTCCAAAGCACTGCTGAACAACTCTTCTTAAAAACACTTTTTATAAAGGCCCACGCGACCTGCTCTATTACAGCACGCGTGTACATGCTCGCTAACCCAAAACAGCCCGTGTGTACCTACAAAAGCATGAAAAAAGGAAAGTTGTTGACAGAATACATAGTTTTGGGCGAGTTAACTAAAACTTTCGGCCATGCATGGTCGAGGGTTCGACCAAATACCTAGCTTCTTCTAGCCTATAAAATAAGGGTTAGGGGTCTCATTTGGAGGAGGAGAATCATAGTAAAGAAGCTATACCCAATTGCATATTCCCTTTGTCCCAACCCTTTAGCCTTCCTTGTGCAAAGAGAAAGATATTGCAAAGAAGTTGGAGGACGGTTGAAGAGGAGCCCAGGACCAGGTTCATGGAGAAGCGACTGACTTCATCATTGTAAGTTGATTTGTTAAAGTTAATAATAAATAAATACTTTTCTCGTCCCACCATATGAGGTTTTCACGGTTTATTGTATACTTGTTTATCGAATCTCTAACCCATTAATCTATATATCAAATGCATGTGGAGTTTGTTGTTTGTTTTATGTGAATGCAGGTCAGCCTTGGGAGGAGAGATGCAATCAAAAGCGGTCAAGCATAAGGAGAGATCTACACCAAACACCCGAAATAAGTTATGCTCATTTGATCTTCTCAAATATGTGTTTGCTTAAGAATAATGGGGATTAGGTCTCGGACAATGATAGAAAGTAGAAATCTTTAGGTCTTTTCTACATGCATATTTCAACCCTAATTTCTAGTCCATAGAGTGATTTCCCACTCACAACAGTACTCTGATAGACCGTCCTTACCGGACCTTCAGAATATGTCCAGGGATGATCAATCCCTTAGGATATAAAATCCTAAATGAGCTACCTATTGTTGGTCAGGATACCATAGTATCATCAACATCACTCCCCCTTGTGAGGGAGGTCCTTTCGGACTACACCAATCTTTTCTCAGAAGTACTCAAACTTCACACGAGATAGAGGCTTAGTCAACACATCTACAACCTGCTCATTTGCGCCAACATATTGGAGCTTTACAACTCTCTTCTGCACCATGTCACGAATGTAGTGATACCAAATATATATGTTCTTCGTCTTATCATGGAACACTAGGTTTGCCATCATCTTTATAAAACTCTGGTTATCACATAGAATCACAATGGTTTCCATATCTAGATCGAACAGACCTGTAAACAACTTCTGAAGCCATATGGATTCACAACTAGCGAAACATGTTGCAATTTTCTCTTCTTCTGTCATGTTAAGAGAAATACTGGATTGATTCCTGCTTTACCATGAAGTCATGGCTAACCCCAAACTGAAACAGCATCCTGAAGTGATTTTCCTGTCTGAAGCACTTCCAGCCCAATCTGAATCAGTATAACCACACACTCTGAAGTCATGATCTCTAGTATAACAAAGACCATAATCCAACGTACCCTTAAGGTATCTCATCACATGATTTGCAACTACAAGGTGAACACATCCAGGATCCACTAAATATTGATTCAAGGTGTTCACAACAAAGCATATATCTAGACTAGATTTCCTTAGATACATCAACGATCCAATAATCTGTCTGTATAGAGTAGAATCAACCAACTCTCACGAAGTATCAACTAGGAGCCTCAAATTCGTTTCCATGGGTGTGTTAATGGATTTACATTCCAACATGTCAAATCTCTTCAGTATTTCAACTGCATACTAACCTTGGTTAAGGTAGATCTTCCCTGGGCTCTGCCAAACTTCAAAACCTAAGAAATAATGCATCGGACCTAGTTCTTTCATTTCAAAATCTACAACAAGCTTCTTCTTGCAATCTGTGATGATATTTTCTTCTCCTGTTAAGAATAAGTCATCCACATATAGTAGCAACATAATTGGGTCATCATTCATAACCTTGAAGTAAAGGTTATAATCAACTTTACTCTTTGTAAAGCACAATCTTGTCAGTAAATTATCAATTTTTCCATACAAAGCTCTAGGAGCTTGCTTCAACCCATACAAATCTTTCTTCATCCTGCAGACATGAGTCTCTCTATCTTCAAATCTAAACCCTTGTGGTTGTTCTATATACACTTCTTCTTCAATAACACCATTTAAGAAAGTTGTTTTCACATCCTTCTGGTGTAACTTCCACTTCATTTTAGCTGCAAGAGATATTATGGTTCTAATAGAAGTGTACCTGGCTATAGGAGAAAATGTTTCTTCATAGTCAATACCTTATTTTTGATAAAAACTACGAGCCACAAATCTTTCCTTATGCTTTTCAATACTTCCGTCTGTTGCATGTTTTAATTTGTATATCCACTTGGAAGATACCACATCTTTGTTCTTTGGTCCTGGAACTACTTCCCATACACCATTCTTTATGATATACTGGTATTCTTTTGTCATGGTGTCAGTCCATTCTTTATTCTGAATGACTTCTTCAAAGAAAGTAGGTTCCTCTTCTATGAGATCACACATTAAGGCCATATAGTTGGAGAATGTATTAGGTTTCTTGCTTTGTCTCATGGTTCCTTCTGGGGCACTATACTTCTCTGCATATTGAATAAGTTCTTTCTCCCAAGCTATCTTTCTCTTGTGAGAGATCATAATATGGGGAGGTTCTTGAGATTCTATCATATCATGATCTTTTGGAATCTCATCATCAGGGGTAACTGTAACTTCCTTCACGGGTTCTGCAGCTCTGGGAGCTATAGGTTCTTCTTCATATACTTTTGCAAGTTGACATTTCCCTGATCTTTTGAGTGCTACATATTCATCAAAGGTTACATCTTTGTTGATCTTAATATGATGGTAACCTAGTATGTAAATTATGAAGGCCTTAGAGACCTCATTGTATCCAACAAATATTCCCTTCTTTCCTAAAGGATCCAACTTAGTTCCCTTTTCTTTTGGAATGTGTACAAATATCGGACAACCAAATATTTTGGGATGGCTCACTTTTGACTTCTTTCCAGTGAACATTTCTTTATGAATTTTGAATCCAAGTGCACTATGGGATAATCTGTTTTGAACATTTATTGTTATTCTTGTTGCTTCACTAGGCCATAAGTGCATTGGAAGATATTGATCGTGAATCATAGTCTTTACTGCTTCCATAATCGTTCTATTATTTATTTCTTCTATACCATTTTGTTGAGGATTATAGGGAGTGGTGAGATCCCTCTTAATCTTGACATCTGTGCAAAAGCTTCCAAATTCATTTGAAGTGTACTCTCCTCCATTGTCTGACCTGAGCATCCTGATTTTCATTTTGGAGAGGTTTTCTACCAAGGATTTGAATTCCTTGAACTTTCCATGTTCTTCATATTTTTACTTCAAGAAATAAACCCAATTATTACGAGAGTAATTATCAATAAATGATACATAGTATACATACCTGCTTAGAGAGGTTGATGACATTAGACTGCATACATCTTAATGGGACAGTTCCAAGATTCCTTCTACTTTACTGTCTCTCTTTGGAAAAGGATTCTTTATGTTCTTTCCTTCTACACATCCTTTGCATACACCTTCATGATCAACCTTTAATTCTCGTAAACCTATAACTACCTTTCTTACATATGGTAAGTCTTTGTAGTTGACGTGAGATACTTTTCTGGTACATAGAGTACATCCTTCATTCTCGTTGGAGTTCCGGAATCAAGTTTGTAGGTGGCTTCTCCCATTCCTTTGATTTGGTACTGATAATCATCTCCAAGTGAAAATTTATGGGGGGAGTCCTTCTCTATAATGTTGGAGAGAGTGTTCTTATGACCTATCATGTTCTTAGAGTAACCACTATCTATGATCCAAGTATCCTCTCAAGGTGTCACAGATCCTAAGAGAGCAGAAAATAAAGCATATTCTTCAATATCTTCTTTAGCTAACTTCTTGGGTGGCTCATCATATTCAGCTACATGGGCATGATGTCTTTTGTTATTTCTACTCTTGTATTCTTCCCTTATGGAAGGAAAATTATTATCAATATGTCCCACCTTATCACATTGATGATAACACTGGTAGGAGGAAAAATATTTTCCCTTTCTTTGACCCTTACAATATTTATGGAATCTCTTTGAAGGGTGAGATTCTTTATGAAAGTGGATCTCCTTTTGAAGATGATACTTTTTATTTCCACCCTTAGCATGAGAAACTAGGGCTTGATATTCATATCTTAATAGGATGAGTTCTCAGTTTCCCACTCTTGCTTCTTCTTGAACACATTCTTCCCATAATCTGTCAAATTGGAGTTTATCTTTTCTTGCACAAATAGTTTGAATGAAAGCATCCCAAGGTCTTGTGAGACCATTAAGAGTTGTCATTATGAGTTCATATTCATCTAGGTCATCTCCAATTTCTTCTAACTATTCCTTGAATTGAGGAACCCTATAGAAATAGTCTTGAACTGTATCTACTTTTTTCATCTTTGTATTCTTGAGTTGGGTTCTCAAGTTCATCTTTCGGTTGATGTTCTTTCCTTCATACATTATGGTTAGGGAATCAAACATGTCTTTTGGAGTATTCTTAGAAGACACTTTAGGGATCAAGTGATCTTTAATGGAATCTGCAATTATTCTTTTTCCCTTAATCATATCCTTCTTGTACTTTTCTTTGGTTGCATTTTCTTTGGGTTCCGGTACATTTTATTTTATGAATTTTGCAAGGTCATTATCTTAAATAATGAGTCCAATTCTATACTTCCAAGAATGAAATTTTCCACACCTTCTAACTTGTCAACAATCTTGGTGCTTGCAGACATCTTGAATTGGAGCTAGGAAAATGACTAGAAAATGTAAGTGCTCAAAAAATGAATCTCAACTTACCATGAGATGCGCTAGGTTGAGGCGAGTTGGATGGAGTTGATTGTTTTAGAAAATTCCAAGTTTTACCCCTTGAAACTTGACCTGTACAAATATGGATTGATACTTCTGGTATTGGTTCTGGTTTCATGGTATTCTTGTACCAGCCAAAATTAAGGTTTGACTTTCGGGAGAATCTGGCCACTAAAAAGGTTCGCTCAAGCTGCCAAAAGATGTGCTAGGGAAAGGTACACTTCCCAAGATAGTTTTTGGTCAAAAATTCCTCTTCAGTAAAAATCCCTAATTTCATTGTATGACAAGATTGATGTTTTTAGATACCTTGTGAAAAGTGATCTATTCAGTCAAGATTTGATACCATGTTAAATTTTTACCATTGTTATTAAGTTAATTCAAAATTACATGAGCATTCAATGCATTTCCAAAAACAACAACATAAAGAGGATCGCTAAAAGAAACAAAATCACAAGGTACACAACATTTTATCCTGGGAAACCCTCATGGGGAATAAAACCCAGGAAAAACTTCTTCAATAATATAATTTCCAATGCAATACCAAGAATAAGACCAAAACACCAAGAATAAACCAAGACTGAGCATGCACCTCTCTTCTCCTTCCTCCTGCAACTGCAAATGCCTTCAAGATATGCGCACTAGATGAGTGAGTGTATGAATGAACAAGTGAGGCACCATCATCACATATAAATACTAGTTGAGGAGGCGCTAGGGTTATGTCTCTTCACATGGTAGGGATGACTTCTTTTAGAAGTGGTTAAAACCACTTTATGAACACTAGGGGGCAGACTTTACAAATACCACCATATAAATATGGTTTGACCAATCCACAAAAGGGGATTTGATCTTATACAAGACCCAGCAGGATCAATGCGCAAAAGGGGATTTGATATATAAGATAATAATTCAAATATAATTAGAATATTCTTCGAAGTTACATATTTCAACAGACAACTCATAGAAAAAGAAAAGTCACGTTAGATAGGGGTGCTCTAAGTGTCAGACAATTGGCTTAGGTTGATGGATAGTTGGTATGGATTGTTCATTGTCATTAATGTCAACTATTGGAGAGTGATATTGTAGATTGATGTCAACCCTTGGAGAAAGTTTGTTAGCGAATTTCGGTAGCACAAAGGTTTGGGTAATGGACCCAAGGTTGTTTAAGGTATAATGGTATGAGTTTTAATATATTTGAATATAATAATATTATATATGGATAATAAATGTCATTCCATTTCCAGTGGTATCTGGAACGCCACATAACTCCTCACGGTTAGAGAGTTATGGCCATGAGAAGTTGGAGAACCTAGGTTTGGGTAATAGACCCAAGTTTGTTTGATGGATAATGGTATGAGTTTTGATATATTTTCAGGTAAGACTATTCTATATGGATAGTGGTTGTTATACCATTTCTGGTGGTATGTGGAATGTGACATAACTTTTCATGGTTTGAGATTTATGGCCTTACGAATTTGCAGGACCCTCGTAGATAGGATTGAAGCCCCAAAAAGTCAAAGAAGTCAAAGAGCTTGCAAAGAAGAAATTATTATTTAAATGGTAAAGAAAAGTGACAAAGTCAAGGAGGAATATTTAAATGGAGAAATTTTTAATTATGGAGAGTGGTTAACCCTAAAAATGAGGAAAATAGGTTAAGTGACCTAGAAATGGGTTAAGTGACCTAGAAATAGGTTAAGTGACCTAGAAATAGGTTAAGTGAACTAGAAATGGGTTAAGTGACCTAGAATTGGGTTAAGTGAACTAGAAATACGTTAAATGAATTAGAAGTGGGTTAACCCTAAATTAAGGAAAGTGGGAAAATTGACCTAGAAGATGCTTCTAAGGAAGCTACTTGGAGAGTATAAATAAGAGGCAAGGCTCTCTCATTTTACATCACACTTGAGAATATTGAAAATATATAGGTGATTGAGATAACCAAAGGATATCTAAGCCGAATTTCAGAGGGAAGGTGAAGAAAAGAAGGCTGAAATTCAAGGGAGGATAAATTCTTTTGATGATGCTTTCTAAGGTATGTTATTTACAAGTCATCTCACCATTTTTGCAATAACGTGTTTTCTAGAATGATTCAAACTGTGAAATTGATATGCCATTGAGGAAACCTATCCAAGTGTCTGTGGTAAAACTTTCAACTTGTCGGTCGTTGTATTTTTGGAGTTACATCACTCCCCCTTGTGAGGGAGGTCCTTTTGGACTACACCAAGCTTGTGTCAGAAGTACTCAAACTTCACATGAGATAGAGGCTTAGTCAACACATGTACAACCTGCTCATTTGTGCCAACATATTGGAGCTTTACAACTCCCTTCTGCACCATGTCACAAATGTAGCGATACTGGATCTCTATGTTCTTCATCTTATCATGGAACACTAGGTTCACTGTCATCTGTATACAACTCTGGTTATCACATAGAATCACGGTGGCTTCCATATCTCGATCGAACAAACCTGTTAAAAACTTCTGAAGCCATATGGATTCACAACTAGTGGAATATGTTGCAATGTGCTCTTCTTCTGTCGTTCTCAGAGAAATACTGGATTGCTTCCTACTTTTCCATGAATTCATGGCTGACCCCAAACTGAAATAACATATTGAAGTGATTTTCCTATCTGAATCACTTCCAGCCCAATCTGAATCAGTATAACCACACAGTCTGAAGTCATGATATGTAGTATAACAAAGACAATAATCCAACGTACCCTTAAGGTATCTCATCACATGCTTTGCAACTACAAGGTGAACACATCCGAGATCCACTAAATACTGATTCAGTGTGTTCACAACAAAGAATATATCTAGACTAGTATTCGTCAGATACATCAACGATCCAATAATCTGTCTGTATAGATTAGAATCAACCAACTCTCACAAAGTATCAACCAGGAACCTCAAATTTGTTTCCATGGGTGTGTTCATGGATTTACATTCCAACATGTCAAATATCTTCAGTATTTCAACTGCATACTTTCCTTGGTTAAGGAAGATCTTCCCTGGGCTCTGCCAAACTTCAAGACCTAAGAAATAATGCATCGACCCTAGTTCTTTCATTTCAAACTCTGCAATGAGCTTCTTCTTGAAATCTATGATGAGATTTTCTTCTCCTATTAAGAATAAGTCATCCACATATAGTAGAAATATAATTGGCTCATCATTCATAACCTTGAAGTAAAGGTTATAATCAACTTTACTCTTTGTAAATCCCAAGCTTGTCAGGAAACTATCAATTCTGCCATACAAAGCTCTAGGAGCTTGCTTCAACCCGTACAAATCTTCTTCATCCTGCAGACATGAGTCTTTCTATCTTCAACTTCAAACCCTTGTGGTTGTTCTATATACACTTCTTATTCAATAACACCATTTAAGAAAGTTGTTTTCACATCCATCTAGTGTAACTTCCACTTCATTTTAGCTGCAAGAGATATGATGGTTCTGATAGAAGTGTATCTGGCTACAGGAGAAAATGTTTCTTCATAGTCAATACCTTCTTTTTGAGAAAAACCAAGAGCCACAAATCTTGCCTTATGTTTTTCAATACTTCCATCTGTTGCATGCTTTATTTTGTATATCCACTTGGAAGATACCAAATCTTTGTTCTTTGGTCTGGGAACTACTTCCCATACATCATTCTTTATGATGTACTATTATTATTTTGTCATGGAATCCATCCATTCTTTCTTTTGAACAACTTCTTCAAAGAAAGTAGGTTCCTATTCTATGAGATCACACATCAAGGCCATATATTTGGAGAATGGATTACGTTTCTTGCTTTCTCTCATGGTTCCTTCTGGGGCACCATACTTCTCTGCATATTGAATAAGTTCATTTGCCCAAGCTATCTTTCTCTTGTGAGAGATCATCATACGGGGAGGTTCTTGAGATTCGATCATATCATGATCTTTTGGAATCTCACCATCAGGGGTAACTGTAACTTCCTTCATGGGTTCTGCAACTCTAGGAGCTACAGGTTCTTCTTCATATAGTTTTGCAAGATGTCATTTCCTTGATCTTTTGAGTGCTACATATTCATCAAAGGTTACATATTTTTTTATCTCAATATGATGGTAACCTTCTATGTAAATTATGAACACCTTAGAGACCTCACTGTATTCAACAAATATTCCCTTATTTCCTGAAGGATCCAACTTAGATCTCTTTTCTTCTGGAATGTGTACAAATACTGGACAACCAAATATTTTGGGATGGCTCACTTCTGGATTCTTTCCGGTGAACATTTGTTCGAGAGTTTTTACTGCAATTACACTATGGGATAATATGTTTTGAACATATATTGTTGTTCTTGCTGCTTCAACCCATAAGTTCATAGGAAGATATTGATCGTGAATCATAATCTTTACTTCTTCCATAATCATTCTATTCTTTCTTTCTCCTACACCATTTTGTTGAGGATTATAGGAAGTGGCTACCTCCCTCTTAATCATGACATCTGTGCAAAACATTCCAAATTTATTTTAAGTGTACACTCCTCCATTGTCTGACCTGAGTATCTTGTTTTTCATTTTGGAGAGGTTTTCTACCAAGGATTTGAATTCCTTGAACTTTCCATGTTCTTCATATTTTTACTTCAAGAAATAAACCCAAGTCTTAGAAGGGTAATAATCAATAAAGGATACATAGTATACATACCTTCTTAGAGAGGTTGATGAAATTAAACCACATACATATGAGTGGACAAGTTCCAAGATTCCTTCTACATTACTGTCTCTCTTTGGAAAAGCATTCTTTATGTTCTTTCCTTCTGCACATCCCTTGCATACACCTTCATGATCAACCTTTAATTCTGGTATACCTATAACTACCTTTCTTACATATGATAAGGCTTTATAGTTGATGTGAGCTAGTCTTCTCGTACATAGAGTACATCCTTCATTCTCGTTGGAGTTCCTGAATCAAGTTTGTAGGTGGCTTCTCCCATTCCTTTGATTTGGTACTGATAATCATCTCCAGGTGAAAAATTTTGGGTGGAGTCCTTATCTATAATGCTGGAGAGAGTGTTATTATGACCTATCATGTGCTTAGAGGAACCACTATCTATGAGCCAAGTATCCTCTCTAGGTGTCACAGATCCTGAGAGAGCGGAAAACAAAACATATTCTTCAATATCTTCTTTAGCTAACTTCTTGGGTGGCTCATCGTATTCAGTTGCATGGGCATGATGTCTTTTGTTATTTCTCCTATTGTATTCTTCCCTTCTGGAAGGACAATTCTTAGTAATGTGTCCCACCTTATCACAATGATAACACTGGTAGGAGGAAAAATATTTTCCCTTTCTTTGACCCTTATGATATTTCTAGAATCTCTTTGAAGGGTGAGATTCTTTATGAAAGTGGCTCTCCTTTTGAAGATGAGACGTTTTATTTCCACCCTTATCATGAGAAACTATGGATTGATATTCATCTCTTAATAGGACGAGTTCTCTGTTTCCCACTCTTGCTTCTTCTCGAACACATTCTTCCCATAAACTGTCAAATTGGAGTTTCTGTTTTCTTGCACAAATAGTTTGAATGAAGGCATCCCAAGGTCTTGTGAGACCATTAAGAGTTGTCATTATGAGTTCATATTCATCTAGGTAGACTCCAATCTATTCTAAGTGTTCTTGAATTGATAAACCCTATAGAAATAGTCTTGAATTGTATCTCTTTTTTTCATCTTTGTCTTCTTGAGTTGGGTCCTCAAGTTCATCTTTCGATTGATGTTCTTTCCTTCATACATTATGGTTAGGGAATCAAACATGTATTTTGGATTATTCTTAGAAGACACGTTAGGGATCAAGTGATCTTTAATGGAATCTGCAATTATTCTTTTGGCCTTAATCATATCCTTCTTGTACTTTTCTTTGGCTGTATTTTCTTTGGGTTTTGGTACATTTTCTTTTATGAATTTTGCAAGGTCATTCTCTTAAAGAATGAGTCCAATTCTTTACTTCCAAGAAGGAAAAGTTTCCACACCTTCTAGCTTGTCAACAATCTTGGTGCTTGTAGACATCTTGACCCAGAGCTAAGAAAATGACTAGAAATTGAAAGTACTCAAAAAATGAATCTCAACTTACCATGAGATGCGTTGGGTTGAGGCGAGTTAGATGGAGTTGATTGTTTTATAAAATTCCAAGTTTTACCCCTTGAGACTTGAACTATGCAAATATGGACTAGTACTTATGGTATTGGTTTTGGTTTCACGGTTTTCTTATACCAGCCAAAACTAGGGTTTGACTTTCCAGTGAATTTGGCCACTAAAAAAGTTCGCTCAAGATGCCAAAAGATGTGCTAGGGAAAGGTGCACTTCCCAAGATAGTTTTTGGTCAAACATTCCTCTTCAGTAAAAATCCCTAAATTCCTTGTAGGACAACATTGACTTTTTTAGATACCCAGTGAAACGCGCTCTATTCAGTCAAGATTTGATACCATGTTAATGTTTTACTGTTGTTATTAGGTTAATTCAAAATTACTTGAGAATTCAATGCATTTCCAAAAACAACAACATAAAGAGGATCACTAAAAGAAACAAAATCACAAGGTACACAACATTTTATCCTGGGAAACCCTCATGGGGGATAAAACCCAACAAAAAATTCTTCAATAATAGATTTCCAATACAATACCAAAAATAAGACCAAAACACCAAGAATAAACCAAGACTGAGCATGCACCTCTCTTCTCCTTCCTCCTGCAACTAAAAATCCGTTCAAGAAATGTGCACTAGATGAATCAGTGTATGAATGAACAAGTGAGGCACCATCATCACATATAAATACTAGTTGAGGAGGCACTAGGGTTATGTCTCTTCACATGGTAGGGATGACTTCTTCTAGAAGTGGTTAAACCACTTTATAAACACTAGGGGATGATTTTACAAATACCACCATATAAATATGGTTTGACCAATCCACAAAATGAGATTTCATCTTATACAAGACCCGACATGATCAATCCGCAAAATGGGATTTGATATATAAGATAATAAATCAAATATAATTAGAATATTCTTTGATGTTACAATATTTCAACAGACAACTCATAGGGAAAGAAAAGTCACATTAGATAGTGGTGTTCTAAGTGTTAGACAGTTGGCTTAGGTTGATAGATAGTTGGTATGGATTGTTGGTTGTCATTGATTTCAACTATTGGAGAGTGATATTGTAGATTGTTTTCAACCCTTAGTGATTGATGTCAACCCTTGGAGAAAGTTTGTTAGCGAATTATGGTAGCACAAAGGTTTGGGTAATGGACCCAAGGTTGTTTAATGTATAATGGTATGAGTTTTAATATATTTGAAGGTAAGAATATTCTTTATGGATAATACATGTCAATCCATTTCCGGTGGTATGTGGAATGTCACATAACTCCTCACGGTTAGAGAGTTATGGCCATGAGAAGTTGGAGAACCTAGGTTTGGGTAATGGAACCAAGTTTCTTTGATGGATAATGGTATGAGTTTTGATATATTTGTAGGTAAGACTATTCTAGATGGATAGTTATTTTCATATCATTTTCGGTGGTATGTGGAATGTCACATAACTCCTCATGGTTTGAGATTTATGGCCTTACGAAGTTGGAGGACCCTCATAGGTAGGATTGAAGCCCCAAAAAGTCAAAGAAGTCAAAGAGCTTGCAAAGAAGAAATTATTATTTAAATGGTAAAGAAAAGTGACAAAGTCAAGGAGGAATATTTAAATGTACAACTTTCTAATTATGGAGAGTGGTTAACCCTAAAAATGAGGAAAATAGGTTAAGTGACCTAGAAATGGGTTAAGTGACCTAAAATTTGGTTAAGTGACCTAGAAATAGGTTAAGTGACCTAGAAATGGGTTAAGTGACCTAGAATTGGGTTAAGTGTCCTGTAAATAGGTTAAGTGACTTAGAAGTGGGTTAACCCTAAAATAAGGAAAGTGGGAAAAGTGACCTAGAAGATGATTCTAAGGAAGCTACTTGGAGAGTATAAATAAGAGTCAAGGCTCTCTCATTTTACATCACACTTGACCATATTGAATATCTATAGGTGACTAAGGTAACCAAAGGATATCTAGCCTGAATTTCAGAGGGAAGGTGAAGAAAATAAGGTCGGAATTCAAGGGAGGATAAATTATTTTGATGATGCTTTCTAAGGTATGTTATTTACAAGTCATCTCACCATTTTCGCAATAACGTTTTTTCTAGAATGATTCGAACCGTGAAATTGATATTCCATTAAGGAAACATATCCAAGTATTTGTGGTAAATTTTTTATCTTGTGGGTCGTTTTATTTTTTGAGTTACATCACTCCACCTTGCGAGGGAGGTCCTTTCATACTACACTAAGCTTGTCTCAGAAGTACTCAAACTTCACACGAGATAGAGGCTTAGTCAACACATCTACAACCTGCTCATTTGTGCCAACATATTGGAGCTTTACAACTCCCTTCTGCACCATGTCACGAATGTAGCAATACCATATCTTTATGTTCTTCATCTTATCGTGGAACACTAGGTTCACTTTCATCTTTATACAACTCTGGTTATCACATAGAATCACAGTGGCTTCCATATCTAGATTGAACAGACCTGTAAACAACTTCTGAATCCATATGGATTCACAACTGGCGGAACATGTTGCAATGTGCTCTGCTTTTACCGTGATAAGAGAAATACTGGATTGCTTCCTACTTTTCCATGAAGTCATGGCTGACCCCAAACTGAAACAACATCCTGAAGTCGTTTTCTTGTCTGAAGCACTTCCATCCCAATCTGAATTAGTATAACCACACAGTCTGAAGTCATGATATCCAGTATAACAAAGACCATATTCCAACGTACCCTTAAGGTATCTCATCACATGCTTTGCAACTACAAGGTGAACACATCCGGGATACACTAGATATTGATTCAAGGTGTTCACAACAAACCATATATCTAGACTAGTATTCGTCAGATACATCAACGATCCAATAATCTGTCTGTATAGAGTAGAATCAACCAACTCTCATGAAGTATCAACCAGGAGCCTCAAATTCGTTTCCATGGGTGTGTTCATGGATTTACATTCCAACATTTCAAATATCTTCAGTATTTCAATTGCATACTTCCCTTGGTTAAGGAAGATCTTCCCTAGGCTCTGCCAAACTTCAAGACCTAAGAAATACTGCATTGGCTCTAGTTCTTTCATTTCAAACTCTGCAGTGAGCTTCTTCTTTCAATATGTGATGATATTTTCTTCTCATGTTAAGAATAAGTCATCCACATATAGTATCAATATAATTGGCTCATCATTCATAACCTTGGATTAAAGGTTATAATCAACTTTACTCTTTGTAAAGCCCAAGCTTGTCAGGAAACTATCAATTCTACCAAACAAAGCTTTAGGAGCTTGCTTCAACCCATACAAATCTTTCTTCATCCTGTAGACATGAGTCTTTCTATCTTTAACTTCAAACCCTTGTGGTTGTTCTATATACACTTCTTCTTCAATAACACCATTTAAGAAAGTTGTTTTCACATCCATCTGGTGTAACTTCCACTTCATTTTAGCTGGAAGAGATATGATGGTTATGATAGAAGTGTATCCAGCTACAGGAGAAAATGTTTCTTCATAGTCAATATTTTATTTTTGAGAAAAACCACGAGCCACAAATCTTGCCTTATGTTTTTCAATACTTCCATCTGTTGCATGTTTTATTTTGTATATCCACTTGGAAGATACCACATATTTGTTCTTTGGTCTAGGAAATACTTCCCATACATCATTCTTTATGATGTATTGGTATTCTTCTATCATGGTGTTCATCCATTCTTTATTCTGAAGGACTTCTTCAAAGCAAGTAGGTTCCACTTCTATGAGATCACACATTAAGTCCATATATTTGGAGGATGGATTAGGTTTCTTCCTTTGTCTCATGGTTCCTTCTGGGGCACCATACTTATCTGAATCTTGAATAAGTTATTTCTCCCAAGATATCTTTCTCTTGTGAGAGATCATCATACAGGGAGGTTCTTGAGATTCTATCATATCATGATCTTTTGGAATCTCATCATTAGGGGTAACTGTAACTTCCTTCATGGGTTCTGCAACTCTGGGAGCTACAGGTTCTTCTTCATATACTTTTGCAAGCTGGCATTTCCTTGATCTTTTGAGTGATACATATTCATCAAAGGTTACATCTTTTTTGATCTCAATATGATGGTAACCCGGTATGTAAATTATGAAGGCCTTGGATACCTCATTGTATCCAAAAAATATTCCCTTCTTTCCTGAAGGATCCAACTTAGTTCTCTTTTCTTTTGGAGTGTGTACAAATACTCGACAACCAAGTATTTTGGGATGGATCACTTCTAGCTTCTTTCTGGTGAACATTTATTTGGGAGTTTTGAATCCAAGTGCACTATGGGATAATCCGTTTTGAACATATATTGTTGTTATCGCTGCTTCAACCCATAAATGCATTGGAAGATATTGATCGTGAATCATATTATTTACTGCTTCCATAAACGTTCTATTCTTTCTTTATACTACACCATTTTGTTGAGGATTATAGGGAGTGGTGAGCTCCCTCTTAATCCTGACATCTGTGCAAAAGCTTCCAAATTATTTTGAAGTGTACACTCCTCCATTGTCTGACCTGAGTATCTTGATTTTCATTTTGGAGAGGTTTTATACCAAGGATTTGAATTCCTTGAACTTTGCACATTCTCCATATTTTCACTTCAATAAATAAAACCAAGTCTTACGAGAGTAATCATCAATAAAGGATACATAGAATACATACCTGCTTAGAGAGGTTGATGGAATTAGACCACATACATCTGAGTGGACAAGTTCCAAGATTCCTTCTACTTTATTGTCTCTCTTTGGAAAAGGATTCTTTTTGTTCTTTCCCTGTGCACATACCTTGCATACACCGTCATGATCAACCTTTAATTCTGGTATACCTATAACTACCTTGCTTACATATGGTAAAGCTTTGTAGTTGATGTGAGCAGTCTTCTGGTACATAGAGTGCATCCTTCATTCTCATTGGAGTTCCCGAATCAAGTTTGTAGGTGGCTTCTCCCATTCCTTTGATTTGGTACTGATAATCATCTCCAAGTGAAAATTTTTTGGGGGATTCCTTCTCTATAATGTTGGAGAGAGTTTTCTTATGACCTATCATGTGCCAAGTATCCTCTCCAAGTGTCACAGATCCCGAGAGAGCGAAAATAAAAACATATTCTTCAATATATTCTTTAGCTTACTTCTTGGGTGGCTCATCATATTCAGTTGCATGGGCATGATGTCTTTTTTAATTTCTCTTCTTGTATTAGTCCCTTCTGGAAGGACAATTCTTATCAATGTGCCCCACCTTATCACAATGATAACACTGGTAGGAGGAAAAATATTTTCCCTTTCTTTAACCCTTACGATATTTATGGAATCTCTTTGAAGGGTGAGATTATTTATGAAAGTGGCTCTCCTTTTGAAGATGAGACTTTTTCTTTCCACCCTTAGCATGAGAAAATAGGGCTTGATCTTCATCTTTTAATAGGACGAGTTCTCAGTTTCCCACTCTTGCTTCTTCTCGAACACATTCTTCCCATAAACTGTCAAATTAGAGTTTCTCTTTTCTTGCACAAATAGTTTGAATGAAGGCATCCCAAGGTCTTGTGAGACCATTAAGAGTTTTCATTATGAGTTCATATTCATCTAGGTCATCTCCAATCTCTTCTAACTGTTCATTGAATTGAGAAACCCTACAGAAATAGTCTTGAAATGTATCTCCTTTTTTCATCTTTGTATTCTTGAGTTGGGTTCTCAAGTTCATCTTTCGGTTGATGTTCTTTCCTTCATACATTATGGTTAGGGAATCAAACATGTCTTTTGGAGTATTATTAGAATACACTTTAGGGATCAAGTGATCTTTAATGGAATCTGCAATCATTCTTTTGGCCTTAATCATATCCTTCTTGTACTTTTCTTTGCCTGCATTTTATTTGGGTTCCAGTACAGTTTCTTTTATGAATTTTGCAAGGTCATTCTCTTAAAGAATGAGTCCAATTATGTACTTCCAGGAACAAAACTTTTCCACACCTTCTAACTTGTCAACAATCTTGGTGCTTACAGACATCTTGACCTGGAGCTAGGGAAATGACTAGAAAATGAAATTGCCTAAAAAATGAATCTCAACTTACCATGAGATGTGTTGGGTTGAGGTAATTTGGATGAAGTTGATTGTTTCATAAAATTCCAAGTTTTACCCCTTGAAACTTGACCTGCGCAAATATGGACTGGTACTTCTGGTATTGGTTCTGGTTTCATGGTTTTCTTGTACCAGCCAAAACTAGGGTTTGACTTTCTAGAGAATCTGGCCACTAAAAAAGTTTTCTCAAGCTGCCAAAAGATGTGTTAGGGCAAGGTGCACTTCCCAAGATAGTTTTTGATCAAAAATTCCTCTTCAATAAAAATCCCTAATTTCCTTGTACGACAACATTGACGTTTTTAGATACCCAATGAAGGGTGCTCTATTTAGTCAAGCTCTGATACCATGTTAATTTTTTACTGTTGTTATTAGGTTAATTCAAAATTACATGAGCATTCAATGTATTTCCAAAAACAACAGCATAAAGAGGATCACTAAAAGAAACAAAATCACAAGGTACGCAACATTTTGTCCTGGGAAACCCTCATGGGGGATAAAACCCAACAAAAACTTCTCCAATAATAGATTTCCAATACAATACCAAGAATAAACCAAGATTGGACATGCACCTCTCTTCTCCTTCCTCCTACAATTAAAACTTTGTTCAAGATATGCGCACTAGATGAGTGAGTGTATGAATGAACAAGTGAGGCACCATCATCACATATAAATACTAGTTTAAGAGGCGCTAGGGTTATGTCTCTTCACATGGTAGGGATGACTTCTTCTAGAAGTGGTTAAAACCACTTAATAAACACTAGGGGCTGACTTTACAAATATCACCATATAAATATGGTTTGACCAATCCGAAAAAGGGGATTTGATCTTATATAAGACCCGACATGATCAATCCAAAAAAGGGGATTTGATATATAATATAATCAATCAAATATAATTAGAATATTCTTCGAACTTACAATATTTCAACAGACAACTCATAGGAAAAGAAAAGTCACGTTAGATAGTGGTGTTCTATGTGTCAGACAATTGGTTTATGTTGATGGATATTTGGTATGGATTGTTGGTTTTCATTGATGT
Organism: Picea sitchensis; assembly: GCA_010110895.2. Classification (NCBI taxonomy): domain Eukaryota; kingdom Viridiplantae; phylum Streptophyta; class Pinopsida; order Pinales; family Pinaceae; genus Picea; species Picea sitchensis. The sequence goes on from SNQJ01S0040311.1 coordinate 62,127, forward strand.
CAACTATTGGAGAGTGATATTTTAGATTGATGTCAACCCTTAGTGATTGATGTCAACCCTTGGATAAAGTTCATTAGTGAATTTTGGTAGCACAAAGGTTTGGGTAATGGACCCAAGGTTGTTTAATGTATAATGGTGTGAGTTTTAATATATTTGAAGGTAATAATATTCTATATGGATAATACATGTCATTCCATTTCCGGTGGTATGTGGAACGTGAGATAACTCCTCACAGTTAGAGAGTTATGGCCATGAGAAGTTGGAGAACCCAGGTTTCGGTAATGGACCCAAGTTTGTTTGATGGATAATGGTATGCGTTTTGATATAATTGCAGGTAATACTATTCTAGATGGATATTTCTTGTCATATTATTTTCGGTGGTATGTGGAATGTCACATAACTCCTCATGGTTTGATATTTATGGTCTTACGAAGTTGGAGGACCCTCATAGGTAGGATTGAAGCCCCAAAAAGTCAAAGAAGTCAAAGAGCTTGCAAAGAAGAAATTATTATTTAAATGGTAAAGAAAAGTGACAAAGTCAAGGAGGAATATTTAAATGGAGAAATTTCTAATTATGGAGAGTGGTTAACCCTAAAAATTAGTAAAATAGGTTAAGTGACCTAGAAATGCGTTAAGTGACCTAGAATTGGGTTAAGTGACCTAGAAATAGGTTAAGTGACCTAGAAATAGGTTAAGTGACCTAGAATTGGGTCAAGTGTCCTAGAAATAGGTTAAGTGACTTAGAAGTGGGTTAACCCTAAAATAAGGAAAGTGGGAAAAGTGACCTAGAAGATGCTTCTAAGGAAGCTACTTGGAGAGTATAAATAAGAGGCAAGGCTATCTCATTTTACATCACACTTCATCATATTCAATATATAAAGGTGAATGAGGTAACCAAAGGATATCTAAGCTGAAGTTTAGAGGGAAGGTGAAGAAAAGAAGGCCGGAATTCAAGGGAGGATAAATTCTTTTGATGATGCTTTCTAAGGTATGTTATTTACAGGTCATCTCACCATTTTCACAATAATGTTTTTTCTATAATGATTCAGACCATGAAATTGATATGCCATTGAGGTAACATATCCAAGTTTCTATGGTAAAAATTTCAACTTGTGTGTCGTCGTATTTTTGGAGTTACACTCCATGGAAAATAGGGTTTGTGGCTAGTCCAGAGACTAGTCTAAAACATGTGTTTCGGGTAAAAACGTCATAACTTCTTCATAACAGATACAAATTCAGTAAGACCAAATGTGTTGGTTAGAGTACATTTTGTAGTATTTTGTGTAACATTTTCATATCCATTAAACAAATATTATATGCGGGCACGCTCTAGAAGGTCACACTCTAGAATAATCCAGAATTCAGCAAGGTATGTCATTTTTGTTATAACTCCTTTTTTGAGAGGTTCCAAGTAGTGACACCTGGAGGAATTGCATAAAACAAACTGAAGAACACTATGTACTATTTTCAGATCTTTATTCATTACAAGTACATAGTTATGATTATTTCAAGTTAGGGTTGTTGACTAATCCCAAACTAGTCATGTGGTACTAAAGAAAAGTTTAATGACAATGCTAGTCTCTTGTTGTGAAAGTTAAGGAAGGTTTGCATGTATGTGATCATATACACTAGGTCTATTACAAAGTTACAAATCATATTTGGATGATTAAATTGATGAGGGATTTTGGTCAAGGTACATGTTAGGTACATGGTTGAGACAAGTAGTTGATGAGTAAGCACATACATGAGGTGTATAGTTGATGATGTTGGTACATCGTGATGAGTCATAGTAGATGAGTAGTTGATACATTATTGGTACATACTTGGTACATGGTTGTAGGCACTTGTTAGTAGTATTGTTGACACATGGTTTATGGATGATGTAGCATACTTGTATTGGTATACTATTAGA
>SNQJ01S0040311.1:108624-120222 GCA_010110895.2 Picea sitchensis
TAGTTGAGAAAATTCCTTGTGGACCAGCCAACAAGGATGTGTATGCACTAGTTGATTGGGGAACAAAGTATAGGGTGGTTGTGGATACATCACTGTGGGATCCAGGTTTAGTTGATATTAGTAGAGTGATTGATTTAGAGGAAAATATGGGATACATGATGGTACATAATGCTACAGTGGTGTGCGGCAGTATACACCAGTATACAACAATGTACACTGGTGTACAGTGGGATTCTGGGACATTTCCCCAAGAATACCTAAAGACAGAGATTTCAGACATATCACTAAGTTTGATCCACGTAGGATCGATGAGTGGATGGATGAGCCTCATAGAGAGGTATATCCCTCAGAGATTGATTTTCGATTGGGATGTCACCAGAGTAGAGACAAAGAGCATGATACCTGCAGGGTTTCTCCTATATGCTACCTTGAGTTCTTGGTCATACCATTGGGGTTGACGGAGGATCATATGAGACAGTTAGGTGAGACATGGGGCATGAGGGAGAGCATACGCAGGCATATGACATAGTACTCTCCTGAGATTGATCTCCGATTAGGTTATCTTATGGATAGGGAGAGAGATATTGATGTGATGGATGATTTACATAGTGGCCACATTATCAGTATGCAGGATGTACAAAAACATTGAGAGGAGATAATTGATACTTTCCAATCTTTCAGACAATGGCACTGACACCTAGTGTTGTTTGTTGATGCCAACAATATATTCAGTAGGACATGGAGGACTCACATGAGTCAAATGAGTGAGGCAGGAAGGATTATGGCCATGTAAAAGTTCTTTTGTTTGGACTATGTCGTCGGAGCTCAGAAGGAGATCCATATTGTACTAGATCAGATCTCAGAGATATCAGTCGATAGAGTGGTGGATGGTTACAGAGGTCACACACATGTATTTTTTGAGCTCACACTTAGGGATATGATCATCATGGTTATGTATGAATCACCTTTGGCAGGTAATTCTGAGTACTCACATGAGTATGAGGCACCGCATATAATAGGACTCCACAGAGAACTTGGGTACATTGGCGATGATCATGATAGTTGATTACCCGGAGCAGTTTGACAGGAGCCAAACAGATTAGGAGGCACATAGTTGAATCTTATTACTTGGTTTCCACCATATAATGGCATACCAGAGACTTGGCTCATTTTGATTCTGATGGTTACTAGTGTTGGCACAACAAAAACTAGCAGGTATTGGAAGTGACGAACTCCCAATTCGGTGGAGAGATTCGGGAATTCATMTAAGTAACAGATTGATTCAAATGATGGTCGATAGAGTAGTGACAGGGATTGGTCTTCTTTATTTTTTGGATGTCAGTAGAGAGGAGGTTGAGGATTAATCTATTTGGTAGGACCAACTCGAGACCAGCCATGGATTTGCAGACTTAGACTTCACCGAGACACATTCATAGGGGAGGATTCATGATGGTAGTCTCAGTCCCTTCAGGGAGATCAACTTGGGGCTCCAGGAGAGGAGGATGCAGACTAAGAGAATTGGTCCAATGGTGATGATTAGAGTGGTATAGTTTCAGCATGGTGGTACCTTTTCGAGATTAGTTTGGGACCCTAGGATTACATTTCTTGACAATTCAACTACTATTAGAGATGTGAACATTGCATTTGACTTTATAGAATTTACTTTTGGGAGGCTTAGGAATGGTTGCTTGGAGGAGTGATCTTCTAAGGAGTTGACCACATTTATGCAACTTATAATTTCTTGGCTTATCAGTGGCAGTCATGTGGATTCTTGTATTGACTCCTTACATACCAGTGTTATAAGTAGAGGGTTCTTCATGTCTTACATGATAGTGTGGGATAATGGTGACTTTACCATCTATGGGGTTCTTATGTTAACCCATATGGAATTTGTGAATGATATGTTGGGAGACTATCCGGATGATACTTGGATGATTGAAGTAGATAGGAGGTGCTGGAATTTTCCCTTTGATACTTGGAGACAAGGTGTATTGGGTGTCCTATCATTTTATGACCACGTAGACTTCTCTGTGATGTCTAATTTTAGAGTTGGGATACATTGGATAGGTGCGATCCTTGATAGTGGATGCGATCCTTTGAGACATTACAATTTGTGGATGCATAGTAGGCATGATGCTTGCACGAATATGATCAGAGTGGCGCAACATCAACGTGGTGGTTATTTTATGAGGATAGATTGGGACCCCAAGATTTCAGTAGGTGACATTGTGGCAACTCACATGGAGGTGAGAGACAATTTTTTCCTTCATGAGATTGGTTCTCTAGCAGAGATGTTCCTTGGTGGGTTGATCGAGTTGCTGCAGCATTGAGTGGCCTTACCTATGGGTAGCTTTTAGGAGATCTCAAATGTCATTATGTTACCATACCATGTCTTGAGTAGAGGATGTTTCACCTCTTACAGGGTGGTTTGGGATCCTGGTATCATTTTTCAGTTTCARTTTGGATCAATTGATGGAGMACCAGGTCAGGATTGCATTGCTTGAAGACAAGCAATCTTTGGGAAGGSAGGATTTGTCATGTCCCCATTTTTGGGTTTCCCCATTTTGTAGTATAAAGAAMTTATGTGTCTTGTCAATGAAGAAAAAGGGAGTGAAAGGGGGTCATTTAATGTCATTTAGTTATGGGAGGTTATGTATTTAAAGTGACATCAAATAATTAACCACTTAAGCATTAAAAATGTATTTTTAATTTTTAATTAATAATTGAAGGAGAAATAAGGATTATATTTGATTTAGTCAAAAGGGGAAAATTTTATAAGAGTTGATTTAGTCTAAAATGGGAAGTTCTAGAAGGCATGGAGGAAGGATCTAGAAGGGGTTGGAAAAGTATGAAATACGGATAACCCCTCACTTATCATTATGATTATGATTGGATATCTTATTGGACTGCTCTTGTAGCCAACGTTTTTGTTGGGGTTTTGGGAAAAACCATTCCACTATTGGTTTGGTTTCGGTGGTGCAATATCCACCCTAGCTAGACAAGGAGGAGGATACATCCAGGAACTTCATTGGAGATTTATCTTGGATTTTTTTAAGTTTTGGATTGCAATGATCTTCTTGGAGAGGTTGTGGCACTTGGAGGGTTGGATCTCATATGTTGAGGGGGCCATGACATTATTCCAGGTTTTTGGATTGTATTGTGTGTTTTCCATTGATGTATTGCAGCTGCTATAGTAGCCACTGGATTGTTGTATTCAATATCCATTCATAATAAAATATTCCATGATTCTCTTCTATTCCAAGTGTATCTAGGATGCTTGCAATATGTTTCATAGAATGTATTTAGTAGAACAAATGGAAAATATTTGTGGAAAAATAACATAATTGCATAGAAATTCATAAAATATCTGCCTAGATATATTGGAGATATTACAGATAAGGATGGTTATCCACTTTTAGAGGTTGAATGGAACTCAATTGTGATGCAGAATGAATAGAAATAAGGGTTTAGTCATTTTTCTAATAGGTTTCTCTTTCATGCTCACACCATATTTCAAGGTAAGTCACCCTGTAGGATTCCCTTTAAATTCTATAGCATCCTTCAACTAAGTCTAGAGTCTAAAGTCAAGGACTGGTATATTTACCAAGATTGCATGGTTATCCGAATATATAGTTGTGAACTTTAGCCTCACCTTTTACCATTTTACATTTTGTCAAGATATTTTTCTCTAGAATATCTCAAAAAGAGAATGGGTTTTGACCATATCCAATTTTCCTCATAAAATAAGAAGTCCTCCTTTTCTTTACCTGCTCAAGTATTTTCATTTATTTTTAAAAGCAAGTTTGCATTTGATATTGTAAATAGAATGATCATTTCCTTTAGCTTCAAGTTATGAGATGTTTTTCATTATGATTTCTACCATATTATATCAAAGCAAAGATTTGATTTAAATTATTTAGCCTATATTCATCATAATGAACCTAATGTTGAAATAATGGATAAAAAATATACATGGGAGGAGATATAATGTTTTATGTAGATGTAGGTTCTGCAATCCATCTTAAAGAGTGGATATATGAATGAAGAAAAACCCAAAGTGTCCACTGGCATGATTTCTAGCAATGTTGATTTTTAGTGCAACAAGATAGATGTGGGATAGGTGTCAAGTGGAGTTGAATAGGTATTTGAATATATAGCTACCTTGGTAGTCAAAATCTTAAACAAGTAGTTAGAAATTTTAAGTAAGAGGAAAATAATTGAAGGATCAAGCAAGCTTGAGTCCATTGATATAAGAGAGCTATATCCCAAAAAGGGGAAAATGAAGAATCAAACCACACAAATGATCAAATTTACTCTAGGAGTTTCATTTGATGAGTTAGATGCATTTTTTCAAGAAGGTATTATTACCCCCTAGCCTATGGGTAACTAAGGAGATCATGTCTTGAGGCCAATAGGTTGTAGACATGGAATGCCAAGAGCCAGATGGAAAAATCATAGCCCTGAAGGGTCCCTTCTTTTCATTGATGCATCCTACACATCGCTAGCAACAACATTGACCACACCAACCTGGTCTTAAAAGGTAGTGGGTCTTTCTCCATGATTTATGAGTCTAGGTATCATGGTATGTATCACACCTATATTTGAAGCACTTGAATATGTTGTACTGAATATTTCTTGATTTCAAAACATTTACTTGGAATTTATGCTCATTTACTTGTTTAAACCTGGAAGGGTTACATGGTGCCCTAGGAAGTTGGTTCCCCTTAGTATAGGTTGTGTTTACAGGCATAAATGAACACATTTTCAACTGTGAGAGTAAGCTCGGTCCGAAGTTGTCTATTTAACCTAAGCCATTTGGGATGACTCACCCTGATGGGTTTTACGACTCTGTTAGCCGATACTGGGATCTTACTCTAAACTACAAAATGAAATAACTAACTAATTAACTACTATATATATAGATATATATACACAAAATATACAAACTGCAAGATTTAATGAAAACCTTGAAAAGCTAAGTTTATACAAGAGAACTAAATTTATGGAAAAATATAAATAAATCCAATATTTATTACTAATTTACTTTTATTAAAACAAATGGAAATGAGAAGAGTGAAATCAAATGACAAGTTTTTATCTTAAATAAACAAAGTATTTAAGCTTTAAGATAAATCTGCTCTCACAAAGAAAAATACAAATCAAAATAAAATCACTAACCTACAACTGACCAGTGTTTGAACAATAAAATGTGAATGCTCCTTCCTGCGTCAAACTTCTCTTGCAACCTGCCTAATAATAAAAATATATAGAGAACGATTGTATAGTGGAAATGTCAAGGGAAAGTCACTTCACTTCGACAGTTCTGATTTCTTACATAATACAGAAAGGACAATTCATCTGTTGCTAATCCCAGGTGAGGGTGTGAATGATCAACATATCTAGAAATAAAGTTCTTGTTAAATGAATAGATCTATGTAAACTCAGAAAACATGAATAAATTCAATACATTTCGAGACTTTCATCAAACTATTGTAAACACAAGAAACTATACAACTTTGGTTCAAGGACTACTTGAGATTGAAAAAATTAATGCATAGATAACAATATTTAAATCATGTAATGGTATAATAGACTAAATCTAGTTTAAACTGATACATAATCAATCAATTTGAAAATATAGACCATAATTCCAAGATATTATAATGAAAAACAAATTCCTTAACTCACAGGTCGAAAGCCTTAGTTAAGCATGGTTCTATATTCCTCAATAAAACTTTATGTAGTCCATATTCCCAAAAAMTTCACCATGTCCTTTATCAAAGTAGACAAGAGAATTTAAACATGAAAATTGATCCATTCCTCATATCCATAGGATAGGGGTGAATCTAAAAAAATAAGGAATTTTAAAACTACCTCCTAATCTGAGTTTATACAACAATGTTTATAACAACTTAATCAAAAGTTTGTTATCATAATTGTCTAAAAATATATTCAGAATTTGAAAATATATCCAACTTCTCCAACAAAGTACCTCATAATCCTCCATAAGGCAAGCCACCAACAGATGATCTTGTAACTCCTTTTTGAAATCTAAAAATAAAAATAAAAACTAATTAAAATCATATTAACTAATTTGAGACAAGCTACAAAATCTTTGATTCTGTAGCTAGTCTAAAAATAACCAAAATACTAAATCTTAATAAAACAAATTCAACTAAAACAAAGATTTATTTACCAAATAAAAACAATAATGCAACAACTAATATTTAATATACTCAAATCAAACAAAACAAAGATCTATTTACCCAAATTAGCCGTTTGAAAAAGAAGACTCATGCAGTTCAGATCCCATAACAACATTGATATTTGTCAATTTCCTTATAATAATATTTCCAGAACTCCTAGGTTTCTTGTTTTCTAGGGAAATACCTTTCTCAAATCTCAACTTTTGATTTCCTCTTTCGAGCTCTCTATTATGTCTCATAACTTGATTAAGATGCATTTGCAAGTAGGGGACGTCAACATAGTACCTGTGAGTCCATGATTGGCAGCCATTACAATTCCCAAGATCTGAATATGTTTTAGGATGTTGGTTATTCCTATCAAAGGGTTTTTTTCTGTTAAGAAATTACTCTTCAGGGTAGGTCCAATACCTGATAGGCTTTCAAATCCACAGAGAGAAAAGGGGGAAAGAATTTCCTCAACCGAAATAGATTTTCTGAGAAAATTCTCTTTATAAAATGGTGCATATCTCTAAAATCTCTTTGTTTCTGAAGAAATTTCTCTTGATGACATAAATGACCCCATTGTGGAGATGGGTTTTTAACGATTTTGTCAAATGATTCACTGTTTTCTTAGAATCCATCCCATAAAATCATCTCTCAATTCTGGCACGGGTTTGAACTATGTTAGGCTATTGGTTGAATAAAACCTCTAGGGATGTTTAGCTCTACTTTCACCTTTACTACATGATCCATAAGCTCAATAGAGGAAAACAAGAAGACAATGAAACATTTCTCATGAAGGGGAAAATGTCGTAATATCCCAAGAACAACGATGGGGACTGAATGAACATACCTAGTGATAAGCACACCTTCGAGGATTTGTGGATGTTCCACCATTATATCCCACTCTAAAACCTGATTGTTTCTTGTAAACTAGAGTGCAGGGAGGTTCATAACCCAAAAAATGATGAAACCCTCGAAGTCTGTCATGAACTACTGACCTGATTTCAAGGAAACTAACACACATAGGATGATGATTCATGTGGTAGTGGAGAGGTCAGACTAGGGTAGGCGGTCATCATTGATCATTAAGTCATGATATGACAAAGGTACATGCCAAAGGGTTATTTCTAGAGTGCATCGAGAGGTGAGGTTTAATTGGACCCTGTGTCCCTTGGTTTTTGAATATATTTAAACAAGGTTGCAACCTATATTTGGAATCCAACCCATAAGTTTGTTTACATGAGACCCATTCTCTTAAAATCGAGCTTAGTTCCTAGTGAGGGAATCATACTTAGTTAATTAACATATTTCATAGATCTTCGATTAGGAATGTAATTCAAAGAGACCTCCATATAAATATAGATTAGCCTAAAGTAAACAATAATCCTTAATCCATGTAAAATAACAATGTCACAAGAGTTTGATCAATGTTTTCACGAAACATAAAAGGTTCAATTTGATGCTTTACAGTCATGAAATTGAAAAGAGAAAACAATCAACAAATCACACCAATATGTTCATAAAATGATAAAAATTAAAACAAAACTAATCGAAACTATACAATCCCACCTTTGCGGAAGGAATGTCAATCAATATGACACATAAAATTATATTGGGCAGTGAGCATATAAAATTTTGTATTTCAAATGAAAATGAAGAAACAAAATGCTAGTTGGCCAGCCAACAGGTTGCTACTGGGAGTTTCCTTGAAGGGTCATCGTTTGTTTCCACCATACTTACCACTTTCTATCTTTATTTCTTCCACCTCCCCATATTTTAGAAATTGGGATGAATTAAACCAGGACGAGTTGTGCCTTGCCTCATGAGAAGAAGGGGATAAAGGCCCAGAGAATAAAAGTAGCTAGTAAAAGTTAAAATCCAATTATGAACCTTTGAGATGTTTTGCCCGGGGATCCCCGAGATATCAGTGAAACACTTCTCAGTAAGAAAAGAGGAACCAAAAAATATAAAGTAAAATACTCAAGGTATTAGTTGGTGGATAGGAGGTCTCATCATGAACCAACCTATCATGATCATAAACATGTAGCGGTATGACATTACAATTATCTGGTCACCAAGCGAGGGTAGTGGCTCTTGGTTTCATAACTAAGAGAAGGGGGGTCTCATCACAAGCCAACCTTCTCATTTCCATGAAGTGTTTGTAAATGACACTGTCACACCTAGTCACCAAGCCACGACAGTGGCCTTCAACTAGTTTCTTAAATCATAAAAAGAGAAAAGATAAAAAGATGAAAATGGGAATAAATGGGCTCGGAAACAATTGCATTAATGACAAGGTGTAGCTTAGCCTCCACAAAGGTGCCCATAGGTAAGACTCTACAATCCATAGAATCACATGAACCCCATTCTGAAATGTCTTCCCCACGTCATCGCATACACACATGACTAGGATTGGTTCCACCTAGGAAACACCTTAGAATTAGGGGGTATTGACCCAATAAGACATCTTGAGACCCTCTCCAAACCTAAATTTGGCAAGTTTTATAATGTCTTTAAGCAGTTTTTTGGGTTATGGGGGTTTGATGCATGTGTTTGGGTAATTTGACTATTAGATGTGATTTACATGCCATGATACTTGTGACTTATGGACCCCTGTAGGGCATACTTTTATTTTCTGTAGGAATTTTACCGATGGATAGGAATTCATGAAGAGATGAGTATTTTCGACCTTCATGAGGGCCTAAAGACAAAATATGGATGTTGAGACCCCAAGCAAGGGGCATGACGAAGATTTTTGACTTGTACCATGAAGAAGGAAGTCGTTTCATTTGGAGGAACTCTGGCATGCCTTAGAAGGATGATCCATGCCTTCATTCACTTGGACGATGGCCTTAGGAGGCCTAGAGACCATCCACCTAGCCCATGAAATCATCTTAGAGGGGCTAGGATTTCATGCAGTGATGTTCCAGTGAAAGACGGAAATTTGCACAACGTTCTAACATAAGGTGGTGTGATTAAGCCCTAGGAGGGCCAACATTTAATCATTAGAGGCATGTTGTCCATAATGAGAGCTCAACGTCACCCTAGAAAGAGCATGACATCACCCTACTGGGGTTTTATTGTTGCATTTTTGTAAAATTTAATTTTTGTAGTGAATGTTCAGGGTTGGCCCTGAGTTTTTGACCTAAAATTAGTTAAAGGTCAAATTGTTGTATAAATAAACATAAAACACTTTCATTTTGGATCATAACTCTCATTGTGGGGGACAAGAAGACTAAAATTTTCACCCTCTTGAGGAGTACTTGGCCGATTTAGTGAGGCAGATATCTCTTGAAGAGTACTTGGATGATTTAGTGAGGTACATCTCTCATGGAGACTTGTTTTGGAAACTTGGATCAAATTTATGAAGTGTTAGGGAAATCTAGTGTTGTTTTTCATGATTATTCTTGGTGTAAGTAAGTACATTTTACTTTTGTCATTTATTTGAATTGTTAATGTATGGTTTACTTGCTCATATGAGATTATGAAATTGCATGTCTAATTAATGCTTGAAGTAAATAACTTAAGGTGTTATTTCTTTTCTTTCTCATTTTCCAAGATTTACTAAGTTGATCTACAAATTTGTCAAACCTCTAAATCCCTAAAGTGTTATCACTTTGGAGGTATTGATCAAGTTGTTGTTCCATAATAATTTAATCCTAATAAGCCTAAGAAAGAAGGAGGCGCTAGGGCCTATAAGATCTTACACCCTATCCACCTTTCTTCTTAAGGATTAGAAACTAGGAGGACTTAAGTTATTATTCCTCCTAACCCTATTTTCCCTTCATAGGTATGCATTATCATTCTGTTGTCGGCCCTAAAGAGAGACACCATCCTTGACTCCATTACCCTCTTGAAGGCACTAGTTTTTAGATCCCATCTCCTTGACAAAACTGTCAACCTTCAAACTTAAAATTCCACTTGCTATCTTGCTAACCGAACCTACTAAACTAGCCTAGAAATAGTAACTTTTAACCTGTTGTTGTTATAATCACTGCTATAGCCATCTTAAGGCATCAAATTTTCTGCAAAATCTACATTTGATGCTAGCTAAACACTTTTAAAGTTGCTTATGACATTTGATTATCATTCTTCCTAGTAAATGTTATCTTTTCATTGTCGTTTCAAGCAATTTTGAGGCATATTTATTGCATCTATTACAAAATACCTCTTGATGTTTTAAACTTTCATTTTGCTACAATTCTATATCGAAGCATTACTATCATTTTTGTACTTGAAACTACCATATATATTTTCTATATTGTTGTCTTGTTAAGGGTAGGTACACTTCACTTCTACACTTGCTTCATTTATTAGGACATAAACCCAACAATACCACTTGACTTGAGTGACCAGTAAGAGGGGGGGACAATCTTTCATCTTTTCTTCATTTCACCATCCCTTTAGGTCACTGGGGATGTCTACCTTGGGGTAATTTTATCTTACTCCTAAAAAGAAAGGGGTTTCCTATTAAGGTGACAGTGATAGGTCACCCCTGTGTTATGCCAATCTTTTCCCACTTGCCTCAGTCTTTGGGAAAGTACATATTGTGTGATAAAAAATTTGGCGTCGTTGCCAGTGAACATTGAGTATATATTCCTCAACGACAAACTTTCGGTGAGCCTTTTCCTCAAAGACTTTACTTTACAAAGCTTACCTGGTGACTCCAATAATGGTGAACCCCTCACTTCCTTTGGTGATCTTGAAAATATTATCTGGTGACTCCACAAAGTTCAGGGAGGTACACCAATCCTCCCAAATCTTACATAAGAAGGCCTCCCCAAAACTCTCGTGTAGTAAAATCATTGTTTGGAGGAAACCTTCCTTTAAACACAATGTCTAACTTCCAAACTCAGACCTAGAATCAAAATCAGAATAATAACCAAAAGCAATGGGCATCCAAACACTTTAAGCCATTATACATGAAGGGCATTCCAGGATACCCTCAGAAGATGCCTCCTAGGTATGAAAAATGGTTTCCTAAGTTCACTGGTAATGATGTAGTTAGTGTTGAATACCACATGAGTAATTTTTGGGCCTTTTCCAACTTGTTAGGGACCTAACCCCTCACGTAGGTAGAATAATATATTTCCATGTAATAAAGTTCAATATTAAGAAGGCCTAGCAATAAGGAAGAATATGTTCAAAGTAAGAAGACCTAATAGAAGATTTTGCTTCTAGAAGGATCTTCCTCTAGATGGTTATGTTGATAGACACATTTAGTATAAATAGGAGTCGAGGGTATGAGAACTTTTGTCTTGGATATTATTGTAATAGATATCTTCTCTGCTGGAGGTTTCCCGCTCGAAGAGGCAAGTGAACATTTCTCTCAGTAATCAAAGTGCTCTTTCTGGTATTATTCTGGTATCATTTTGGTATTATTGTGGTGTTGTTATGGTTATATTGTTTT
>SNQJ01S0040311.1:138585-150202 GCA_010110895.2 Picea sitchensis
GACTCCAAAAGAAATGTTTGATGCCCTAACCGGATTATATGAAGGAAGGAACATCAATAAGAAGATCAATATAAGAACTCAACTCAAGAATACAAGGATGCAGAAAGGAGAAACAATTTAGGAATATTTCTCCAGAATATCACAATTAAAAGAACAACTAGAAGCTAACTCCGTAAGAGTTCCAGATAAGAAGAAATATGTTTCAAAGATCAGATGCTACAACTGTCAAAAGTTGGGACACTTTTCCTATGACTTTCCTCAAGTAAACGGGAAAAGAAAGCATCAAGCACATGTGGCAGAGGAAGAGGAATCTCCTCCCTTAAAGAAAGCTTTAGTAGAAATTGAGCAATATGTACTTTAAGTTGAAGATAGTTGATTTGAAGAAAGATATCAAATGGTGGAGTCTGTGGAGCCTCTCCACACAAAAACAAAAGATAAGTATTCATGTTTATTTTTAGTATCTTGTTTACTTTAATACTTTATCATTACAAGTTAGATTTTTGTGAGAATGTTAATTAACCTTGTTTTATTTCAATGTCTATGCAGACTTATCAAAGAAGAGGATAAAGAAAGAGATAAAATATTTATTTCAGGTATGATCACTCATGAGAGTGAAAAAGGTATGTGTTTAGCTATGATAGTAAGGGAAAATTTGATAATTTCATAGCTAGAGTGAAAAAGAGTTCAAAAGTCTTATTCATGATTAGGGTTTCAGATGTGTACATGGTTGAAAATTTTTTCTTAAGAAACGATGTGTACTACTTTGATATAAATCATGATATAGTTTTATTTGATTACTTCTTATTGCTACTGACTGATTGGCTAAGTGGCATATCTCAGAAAGAATATTGCAAGTAAGTTTACAGGTCTCAGAAGAAAGAACTTATGCCTTAACTTGAAAAAGTTAGACAACATGAGAAGGAATTATGATATGGTGACAGTCAGTAAAGACCAAACAATATCCAATATTTATATAGGAGAAGGAGGCTCCTAAAGTTGCAAAACAAAAATGTTCAAGATGAAGAGAAAGATGGATACTCAAATATAGTTGATGATATGCAGGTAACTACAGGTTGTTCCAGTACCGTTCTTATAGATGCAGAGGGAGAAGGTTGATCCAGTATGAAGTCAGAAAGAAAGAAATGTTCGAACTCAAGAAGGCACCCAGGATATTACAGAAGAAAACTTCAAGGATTATGATTAGAGGCTCTTAGTTTGGTGCAAGAGGGAGCTATGTCTCCGAGTTTGAAATGGAGGATCGTGATTTGGTGTAGTTAGGAAAGCATATGGATGGTTCCCAGCATATGGGTATCATGGTATTATACCATGGAAAGATTTTGGACCACAAGAGATGTTTTTCGGATCCCATAGCTAGACCTTCGTAGAAAAGAGAAGAGACCTTCATAGAGAAGGAATGATCAATACCATAGGTATACCTTCATAGAGAAGGAATGATCAATACCATAGGTAGACCTTCATAGAGAAGGAAAAGAGAAGAGACATTCATAGAAAAGGAGAAAGAGAAGAGATTTGTAGAGAAGGAAGAGACCTTCATAGAGAAGGGGAATGAGAAATTTGCCAATATTGGCCTCTGTCCAAGTGTTGAGTTTTGGATACTCTAGGTACATGCTAGAATACCCTTGTAGAGAGGGGTGTGACCACCCTAGTAGAGAGGAGTGTGGATGTTTCTCCAAGGGGAAACATGCAGATACTCTCCTCTTGCCAAGGATTGAGTAGCTTGGAACACAAACCTTGACCATGTTGAATGATTAGTTGGCTCTTGAGTTTTGTGTCATGATCCTGCATGGATCATGGAAAGGGACTCTAGTCTTGCCCAGACTATCATATTAGCTTCTCTAGTTCATGTGGGATGACTAGGAGTAAAGTTATGGTAGTATTCCTCCCCAGTGGATGGGTGATATAGATGACTACAAGAGAAGGGAGAACATAAAAGGAATGACAAAACTCATAGAATATCTTCTGTGTGAATATAAGACATCTTCTGTGTGAAGATAAGATATATTTTGTGTGAAGATAAGAAAGAGTATCTTCTGTGTGAAGATAAAGAGAAAAAAAAATTCAATCATTTATAAATATGTCAATCGTTATGCCAGATGACCAAGTGGATTATATTGATGCCTCATGCTATCAAGTTGATGTTGTTACCCAGTTGATGATGTTGATGATTTTACCCAGTTGATGATGTTGCCCATTTGATGATGTTATCCAGTGGATGTTGTTACCCAGCTGATGATGTTATCCAGTTGAAGTTGCTTCCCAGTTGATGTTGTTGCCCTCTCTCTCTGTCTCCTGATGATGTTGTAGAATACCCTTCTTGTTAACGGGGAGTATTGAAATATTGTAACTGCAAAGAGTATTCTATTTATTATTGATGTATTATTCATTAGATCAATCTCATTTTGTGGATTGATCATGTCAGGCATTGTAAATGACCAAATCCCCTTTTGTAGATTGGTCAAACCGTAATTGTAATATGCAAATTAAGAAGTTGGCCCCTAGGCAAATTAAACTGGTTCTAACCACCAAGAAGGACAAGTTGGCCCTGCCAGTCAAGAGACATCTCCTTTCAGCACTTGCCAGTTTGTATAAATAAAGGAAGCCGACCACTCATTTGTTCACTCACTTAGCTAACTCATCTAGTCCACAAGTATTGAAGGAAGTTGCAGTTACCAGTTATCGGAAGAAGGAAGAGAGAGATGTGCATTTCTTGGGAGAGGATATTATCTAGTGTTTGGTTTATTGTCTTGGCACTGTATTGGCAATCTATATTAAGGAAGTTTTTGGTGGGTTTTCTTCCCCGTGAGGGTTTCCCAGGATAAATGTTTTGTATCTTGTGATTTTGTTTCTCTCAGTGATCCTATCTATGCTATGGTTATCTAGTAAATTGAAAAGAAACATAATAATAGATTAAACTTTAAGAGACATCACCCTACTATGGTTTTATTGTTGCATTTTTGTAAAATTTATTTTTTGTAGTGAATTTTCAGGGTCGGCCCTAAATTTTTGACCCAAAATTAATTAAAGGTCAAATTATTCTATAAATAAACATAAAACACTTTCATTTTGGATCATAAATATCATTGTGGGATACAAGAGGAGTAAAATTTTCTCCCTCTTGAGGAGTACTTGGCTGATTTAGTGAGGCACATCTCTCTTGGAGACTTGTTTTGGAAACTTGGATCAAATTTATGAATTTTTATGGCAATCTAGTGTTGTTTTGCATGATTATTCTTGGTGCAAGTAAGTAAATTTTACTTTTGTCATTTATTTGAATGGTTAATGTATGGTTTACTTTCTAATATGAGATTATGAAATTGCATGCCTAATTAATGCTAGAAGTAAATAAATTAAGGTGTTATTTATTTTCTTTCTCATTTTCCAAGCTTTACTAAGTTGATCTACAAATTTGTCAAACCTCTAAAGCCCTAATGGGACAGCTCTTTGGAGGTATTGATCAAGTTGATGTTGCACAATAATTTAATCCAAAGTAGCCATAAAAGAAGGAGGTGTTAGGGCCTATAAGATCCTACACCCTAGCCACCTTTCTTCTCAAGGATTATAACCTAGGAGGACTTAAGGTATTACTCCTCCTAACTGTATTTTCCCTTCTTAGGTCTACATTATCATTATGTTGTCATCCTTAAACAGAGTCACCATCCTTGAATCCATTACCTTCTTGAAGGCACTAGTTTTTAGATCCCATCTCCTTGACAAAATTGTCAACCTTCAAACTTAAAATTCCACTTGCTATCTTTCTAACCTAACCTACTAACCTAGCCTAGAACTACTAACTTTTAACTTGTTGTTGTTATAATCATTGATACAACCATCTTAAAGCAACAAATTTTCTGAAAAATATACATTGATGCTAGCTAAACACTTATAAATATTCTTATGTGATCCAAGTGGATATCAGTGGCCACCCACCTATTCCAACTAGCTCAAAACAAGCTTCTAGAAATTTTCTATTTCTAGTAGTTTTTCAGTTCCCAAACTTCCAGGGCCATTTTGAGGGCCTAAATGAAGTTTTTTTTAGGATAGAGCACATCAATGACTCTCAATGGATCTCATTGATCCCCCAAAATGAATCTCCTCGACCCCCAACGAGCTATCCTGCACCCCAAACAGAGATCGTATGCCAAAGTTACGCCCCCGGGAAGTTGATACACCAAACTACCGAAAACAGGGTCCACAAAACTATTCGCTTTTCATATTTCGGGGTTAGGGTTTTGGATTTTATTTATATTAAAAATAAATTTAGCGCCTCATTGTAATCATCTTCTTGCAAATGTGATTAGCCGTCACATTTCTTCTCAGAGATAAGATGCCACCATTCTAGCGAGTCTTTCATTCTGTATTTCTACAATTTTGTACATTTCGCTCATTAATAGAAATTATATAATTTTGTATCTATGTGTTTATGGTTATATCTTTGATAAATATATGTTATATAATTATATATCTGATATATCTTTGTACATTTCTTTATTATATCTCCTCTCTCATTTTGTGCCGAAAATAATCTGGATCACTGGTATCAGAGCAGGCTGCTCTTGATCATTTTTTTTTCCAGTGCATGTCCCTGATGAGGTACAAGTATAGCAAGTTGGGTCTCAAGATTGTCTCTCTTGATGAAAATCGCTCTCGCACACCCAAGAAACCCCCCATGGTGGAAGAAAATAAAAACAACAAAGAATAAGATTTTATTAATCTATTTCTTGAGCAAGCTCTCACGCGACAGAGGGACAAAATGATGGAGAATTTTACCCACGTCCTACAGTTTCTGTCGATAAAAATAGACACATATTCATCAAGCAACCACTTTGGAGGCACCTCTCCTTTCAAGGTAAAAGTTAATTTTGATATTCTCGTATTTGATGGACAAATAAATGCAGATGCCTTAGAAAAATGGTTAAATCTTCTAGAAGGTTATTTATCTGTTCATAATTTCTCCGACGTGGAAAATATCACCTTCACACTCCTTGAGGCTCTCTCCTATGCCAAACATTGGTGGGAAAATTAATGGGAGAAAATTTCCACAGAGGAGTCTCGAATATATGGGGTCGAGCCCACTTGGGATTTTTTTGTGGATGTGTTCAAGGAACAATATTACCCTGTTGGTAACTGTGACGACCAGTACATGAGATGGACCATGCTGCATCAAGAAAGGGGCCAAGTAGTGTTGGAGTTCACCAATACCTTCCATACCTTGCACACCAAGCTGGGTATAAAATATTCTGAGTGACATCTGGTTCTGAAATACTGCAGGGATCTACACAGGTACATCCAAACTGAAATGGAGTTTCTGTAAATCTCATCGTTGGGAGTTTCCTATTGATATGTTGTCAAAATCGAGCATACATTTAGGCACCAGAACAAACAGGATTTTGGGTCTGCAAATCCACAACAACCAAAGTATGATAAAGACGAACCTAACAAACAACCTCCTGAAAACCAGTCTAAGCCAAAAGAAAAGAAGGGTCACCGAAAGACGAGGAAGGACACTAGAAAGTGGTACAATTTCCACACAATCCCCTGGAATAAAACCGATGAATGTCACTCAAAATAGTCATTGGTGGTCGAGATCAAAGAGAAGGATCCAAACCCTGATTCAGAATCTGATTCAAAAAATAATGGGAAAAGACAAATCATCGACGCAAACCCCACTTCTAGTGTCACGACCGCAACAATTCAACCAGAAGAACCAGCAGATCTTGAAGAGGAGGAGCCCATTTTTCATTCACAGATGTTCTTTAAGGGGACCCCGTTGCATTTTATTGTTGATAGTGGAAGCTAGAAGAACCTCATCTCAACAGAGGTCATCAAACAATTGGGATTGCCAACAACACCACACCCGCAACCATACAACATCAGGTGGCTTCACCAGTGATGAGATCTCTGTGTCAACTAGTAGTGTAACCTATCATATGGAATCCAACCCTTCAAGGATGAGGTATTGTGTGATGTTTCCCCTCTATATGTCTGTGATGTTCTTTTGGGCCAACCATATATGTGGAAACGTCATGTTGTTTATGTGTCTCGACCCCGTAGTGTCATTATTTCTCTGGGGCGTTCATATCTACAGAATACCAGAGCTAGTTCTGATTACTGATCCACAGAAATAGTGTCACAAGGTAATCTATCATACTATAAAATCCATCCTCTTCACAACCTATTCAAAAGGTGAACATAAGGACATTGCAACCATTGTAGCCTTGTCCCAAGGCCTTTCTTTCCAACAGAAGAAGATTGCAAAAGAGAAAGAAGATATTTTTTCTTCACCTACAATGGTACCTACACACTTCCTAGTAAAGCCAATATACAACAAGTTGGTTGAAAAGATTCAACCGCTCCAACAATAGGTTCATGAGAGTCTTCAACAAGAAAATAAGCACAACTTCTCCAACAAGGCAAGYAACTCACCAAGATTCAGATTCAACAAACACTTTCCCCTCTCCCCTRGGAAATAAATGSAATGGAGACCATTGATTCCTAAGGAGGGAGGATTGATCCAGCTGGATATCGATGGCCACCCACCTATTCCAACTGKCTAAAAACAATCTTCTATCAATTTACTATTTTTAGCATTTTTTCGGTTCCTAAACTTTTGGGGCCATTTTGAGGACCTAAGTGAATTTTTTTTGGGATTGAGCACCTCAATGACAACCAAAGTCTCTCATTGAGCCTCCAAAATGAATCTGTTTGAATATACCTTTCCAACGATCTATAATGCACCCAAAATGAAGATTGTATGTCAAAGTTACGCCTGCGGGAAGTTGATACACTAAACTACCCAAAACTGGGTCCACAAAACTGTTGGCTTTTCATCTTCTAGGGTTAGGGTTTTGGATTTTATTTATTTAAAAATGCCTTTAGAGCCTCATTGTAATCATCTTCTTATGAATGTGAGTAGTCATCACATCTCTTCTCAAAGATAAGCTCCCACCATTCTAGTGAGTCTTTCACTTTGTATTTCTACTGTTTTGTACATTTCGCTCATTAATAGAAATTGTGTATTACTATATCTTTTTGTTTATGGTTATATCTCTGATAAATCTATGTTACATTATTGTATATATGATATTTCTCTGTACATTTCTTTATTAAATCTCCTCTCTCATTTTGTACCAAAAATAATCTGGATCATTATGACATTTGATTATCGTTCTGCCTAGTAAATGCTATCTTTTCATTGTCTTTTCAAGCAATTTTGAGGCATGTTTCTTGCAGTTGTTACAAAATACCTATTTTTGTTGTAAACTTTAATTTTTCTACAATTTTATATCAACTAGCATACATTTCATTGGTTTATTATTTTATCGAAGCATTAATATCATTTTTTTACTTCAAACTACCTATATTGTTGTCTTGTTAAGGGCAGGTACACTTCACTTCTGCACTTGCTTSATTTCTTAATACATAAACCCAACAATACCACTTGAMTTGAGTGACCAGTGAGAGGGGGGAACAATSTTTCATCTTTTCTTCATTTMACCATCCCTTTAGGTCACTAGGGATGTCTCCCTTGGCRTAATTTTATCTTGCTCCTAACTAGAAAGGGGTTTCCTATTAAGGTGATAGTGATAGGTCACCCCCGTGTTATGCCAATCTTGTCCCACTTTCCTTGGGATTTGGGCAAGTATAGATTGTGAGATAATAGGTGTGTTAAAGGAGGCTGACATTATATTTGGATAATTATAGCCTATAAGAGTAAACAAGGCCACAATGGTAGTCACTTCCTCTCCTATGATGATATTTCAAGGTTTTCCTATAAGTGAAAAATATTCAATAAGTAGAGTTGAGAATTGTTATCGGAGAAGTTGTAGGTTGGGAAAATCCTGACCCAACCACCAATTGGTGACAACTAGGAGAGAACCTACCCTCTGTCACCTTAGGCAGGTGTTCACGTCACTTTAGAGGTGAGGTAGTCACCTCAAGGGGGGAATCATGGTGACCCTAGGGGAATTGAGATGAAAAGTGAGATATATGAATGAAATCCCCTAAAGGTAAAGTTTATATATGGAAAATGGAACTTGGAAAATATTCTATAGGTTTCCAATGATTTGAGTAACCTTCCAAGTCTTAATACCTACCCGAGACACAAAGAAAACCAAGTATATGATATAATATGTTAATTGGACAAGCAAGTTAAGATTGTTGTCCCTAATTGCAGAAAAATTCAATGATATATATCAACATATAGAAGATAATAAAGGATGCAAAATAAGTGATAAAATTATAATTGAATAAGCAAGAGACAAACTAGTGAAAGCTATCTTAACTCAACAATGATAAAGCAAGGCTAAAACAAAAGCTTAATGGAGTGGTATTTATCAGCCTTATGGCTGTAAAAAACCAAGATTTATAGCAGAAAAATAAGCCATGAAAATAACTTCTAAGTTTCTCAAAAGGTGTGTTATGGTTAGTAGTTTGTTAGGGAAAAATTGTAGCCAATTCCTAGGGTTAGTTTAGGAGTTATCTAGGGTTAGAGAGTTAGTTTTCTGCAACCCTAATAGTTGTAGGTTAGTTTTGTAACAAAAACAAGTTTCAGTGGATGAAATAGGATGCCTAAATGAGGTAAGAAAGCCTAAGGATCAAGGAACAAGTTCCAAGTGAGAGAACTTTAAAAATTGAAACTTTCATGTTTACCAATGCAATGCTATGTTTCTCCAATACAACGACTAATGCCTTTAGTTATGGGTTAATGGGGTCAAAAGAAAAGAGTTAAGGAGACTACCTCCTTGGGGGTGTAAATGATCTTATCCCCCAAGGAAATAAACCTATATAAGGTTTAAAACTAATGGGTGTATGMAATTATACTCCCTACCTATCCTTAGCAAAATCATCCTTGAGCTTGAATTACAAATGATAGCAACAAGTAAAAAGAATTACCAATCCAATAGCAACAAGATCAACCATAATATTTCAAGATAAACCACCACAATAGACAAATAATTACCTCCAAGAGATAGCACATCATCATCATCAACTCCACAGCCAAAGAAACACGATATCATAGCACAAGATAACAAAAACCCTCAAGGGGAGCAGAAATTTTAGTCTTCTACTTCTCACAATGGCAGAGTTATAATTTAAAATGAGATCTTATGATATATATTTATAAAAAATGTCATTCAAATATTTTTTCCACATAATTTTAGGATCAACCAAAAGATTAGGGGTTAGCAACCCTAATATTTCTCCTTAAATAAATAATATTAAACAATTCATTCTAATTTTTACTTTTTGCACAAATGAAAACCCTAAAGTAAGACGTCACTCATCTAGGGTGACATTTTTGGTTCTTTTAGGTCAAACGTTGAGTTGGAGATGACTGAGTTGGGCCTCCAAACGCCATGTGTCTCCGATCCAACCTTGTATTCCATGATCCAAGGGTTCCTTCATTCAAAACGTTCCATGTGTACTCATCACCACCTCAAGCCCCTCAAGAATGACATTAAACCCCTCAAGCATGACGTCAAGCCCCTTAAGGTGACGTTATAGGTATCTAAAGAAAATTGTTTGGCTTGTGAGGGCATGGTGAGGGTGTCCAAGGTGCCTTCTAGGCCTCCAAAGGTTTGTCTATGTCATCCGACATGTGGGGCCTTGGTATCCAACCTGTGGGCTTGAAGCCCCATGGAAGCCCAAGCTAGGATTGTTATTCCAAAATAGTCCACCAACTAGGTCCTACAAAGACAAATAAGCACACCCTCCAAGGATATCAAGTCATAATATCATGGGGAGTAAATCAATAAATGATCAACCTAAGCATGTGCATCAAAGATTACCCGGTCAAAAAAATAAGTGCTCAAACACATTATGCAACTTGCCAAGCTTGGATATGGGAGGGCTGATGAGGTGTCCTATTGGGTATATCTTTCCCTAGGTCAAGGAGTATTTTCCAAGTGATCCCTCTCTAAGCCATGTGAAGTAAATGAAGTGGGTTATGGATCAAGACTCACTAGGCATGGGGTTCATTACATACAAGGGGTTGTAGTGTCTCATTAATGGGCACCTTTGTAGAGGGTGTGTGGCACCTTCATTTGAAATGCACTTTTTCCAAGCCCATACTATTTCCATTCTTTGTTTCTTTCATGTTTTAAAGGACGAGTTGAAGGCCATTTCCCCGGCGTGGTGTCTAGATAATGATAATGTCACTCACAAGTATCTTGCGGAAATGAGAAGTTTGGCTCGTGATGAGACCCCCTTTCTCTCATCCATGCAACTAAGAGCCATTACCTTGGCTTGATGACCAGATTATGGTAATATCATACCACTAGATACCCATGATCATGATAGGTTGACTCATGACGAGACCTCCTATCCTCCAACTAACCCCCTGAGCATTCACTATAGTTTATTCTTGTGGGTCCTCCTTTTCTTACAGAGAAGTGTTTAATTGCTTTCTTAGGGGATCCCTGGGTGAAGCATCTGGAAGGTTTATATATAGGATTTTATGTTTTTTACCAACATCAATTCCTCTGGGCCTTCATCCCCTTCTTCCCATAAAATGAGGGACAACCCCTTCGTGCGTCAATACACCCTAAAATCTCGAGAGACAAGGAAATGGGGGGGGTTAGGTGATGGAAAGTGGTAAGTATGGTTGGGAATGGTACAATGACTCTTCAAGGGATTTACTAGTAGCAAAACCATTCCTGAGGAAGACCAATTACTAGGGAATAATGTTAACCACCAAGGTAAAATGGGACAAAAGGAATAATGTCCAATCATATATCATGAAATCTAAAGAAGTCTAAGATACAACATACTCAAAATGCATCAAATATTGAAATGAAACTCACCATAATACCTTACTTTTACCTCATGGAGGAAGGCCCAATGCCTCTCGGAAGCCAGCTGGTGTGGTGGATGCCATATGAAAATCCTGACCTTTGTGGTGGTGAAAAGGGCCTTTATATGTGAAAGTGGATATTGTTGCTCATGTACTCTCTCAACACTCCATATCTGCAACCTGAGGGCCTCGAGACATAATCTCCTTATTTATCCCACAAAATGGAGATAACATATGGCTCCTTCTTGGCGACATGTGTTCGTCGTAGAGTGCATGAGACCCAAAAAATATTCCGGTAGACCTGTGCCTGCCAAAACTCAGATAAAAACATCAAATCATATAGGGTGGTGCTATCACCCTTCATCCATATATATAAAAATCCAAAAGCAAAAACTATTCTAGAAAACAAAATTTTGGCATTTTCTTAAAAACATTTAAACTAAATATGCAATCAATATGAAAGTAGAGGAAAATGAAAAATGAAATGCATCTAAACTAAAATGAGCAATCGATATGAAAATTAAAGGAAATAAAGATGACCTACCTACTTACCTAGGGCCTCGGGGCCATGAAAATCAAGTGATGGGTGATGTCAAGTAAAGTCATACAATTAGTGCAACCAACTAATCATCTCATCAAAGTATATCCCCTTGTTCTTAATCATGTAATACAACAAAGATAAGTCAAGCACATAATAATCATGAGTATAAACAAACATATAATCGATCATGAAATAAAACTCATGGATATGGGTGGGAGGGAGGAGATCCTACTGGAAAGAGAAACCATCAGCTTGGTCATCCT
>SNQJ01S0040312.1:0-52031 GCA_010110895.2 Picea sitchensis
GATTAGTCCAAAACCCTAATTCCTTAACCGAAAATAGAAAACCATCGGCAAAAACCATGTGCCGAAAACCACCTAATATCATGTGGTCCCGGAAATATGTCGTCCCGGAAATATGTCGGCCCGGCGATAATATGTCGGCCCGAAACCGGAAAAAATATGTTGGCCCAAAAAAAAAATTTCGGGGGCACTGCACCCCCCCTCTTACCCCCTGCGCGCCCAGCACAGGCGCTCAAACACTACTACTCATGCAAAGAATATAACACATACCCAACAAGAATACATTCTCTAGCATATTACTATGTGTGATTTTTTCTTTATTCTTGCATGCTTCGAGAGAATAGGGTTGCCACATTGCATTTTTCTTAAATTTTTGCACAGGGCTATGCCCTTGGATGATTCTGATAGTCTTAAGTGTTTACCTAACAGGTCTGGTAGTCTTAAATGTTTATTGTACAGATGTGTTGCAATGTAGTTTCGTTCCATTTTTTGATGGTGTTGTTTGCAGTGAAAGTGTGTTGAATTGTTCTCCATCGACATCACTGGTTCAGTGCTCGATGCTTGTTCGTTGGTTCGTTCCATGGTTCTTTTTCTTGTTTGATTCAAATTTGCAAAGTTGAAGTCCTGCAATTGCAGTTAGACCTCTTTGTGGATGTTCACTAGTTTGTAGTTCTTCAACTTTGCAAGTTGTTGGACCTATTGTTGTGGTTTGCAGTTTTTGGGGATGAGCTCTTGTCATCCCTCATTGATGGGTAAGTTTTTGTGCCATCGTTTCGTTGCTATTTTACAATGGTGGGAGTCCCTACCTCAAAATTCTGTTGTTTTTGTTCCTGGAAACCATGTGTCTTCGTATGTCGGCTGCACGTCCATAGCTATTTCAAAAATTGAAATGCAAAGGGGTTTTCGAAAGGTAGTTTGGAGCTATCACAAGAGGGAACCAACCGTCGGGGTGTAGACGCAAGGAATTATTTTATTCTGTGGGTTGGAAAAATGCATCCAATTGTTGCATTTGTCGTATCCTTTATATTTTGCACGATTTTTTTTGGCTTTGAGAAGCTTGTAGGATGAACGCCATGAATAGGTTCAAATCGGTCTTTCTGCTGGGTGAATTTATGGTGTTATTTATTTGTGTTGTTTCTTCTGTTTTGTTCACTTTCCAGTGTGGGTTTTTTTTTTTTTCATCTGCTATGGGGAGTAGGGGGGATTGAAGTTGACAAGAATAAAGTTAAAAGATACATATGAGGATTGGTACCCAGTTCCGCGCTTGTAGTTTTCATATTTTGCTTTCCTTTTTTTTTCCTATTTTTATTCTTTTTTTCCCCTTTTCTCCATTTTCATGCAAATTGAAAGTATCTAACAAACAACTTCAAAATCATAGTTCAAAAGATGAAAGAAGTAATATATGTTGAGTCGTATGAAATAGATACACACTCCATTATACATGGCAACATTGACAAGGTTTTACATAGCAATGACCTTTTTAGATTGGATGCATTCTCGTATACTGTAGGGTATTGCCTTTTCAATGCATTTCAGGTTCTACTGAATTTTTGTTATTCCTTGATTGACCTGCGCAACGGATTGATAGATTATTTCTTGGGTTGTTTAAAAAATGGGAATGTTGAGGCATTGGAGTTGTATGAATACAAACTGGAATCTGATTTTCTTTGACAGTTGCATGGAATACATGATGTCGCTGTATGTTTTTCAAAGATGCAGTTGTTTGCATCTCCAATTATGCCTGCACATGAGAGGGGACTTTGGGGAGATACATTTTGTTTATGGTGGTTGTTTAACTGGCTCAATATATCAATTGGAATATGGTCATTGACAAGAAAAACAAGATATGTACTATTCAACAAAACTGCATCTCACAATCCATATTGCATCTTGTTCCATGATGCCAATGTTGTCAGTGGTCATTATGAACCACTACTGTACATAAAAATGTCCATACACAATGTTGAAGGAGATCATATTTACTTGTCCCTCATTTGCAAAGATCTTGTATCACAGTGGAAACGGATTATGCATTGCATAGACTGCCATGGTTTATAGCTAGCAACAACTGTTGTGTCTAGATGTGGAGATAGTCTATTCAATGCAATTTGATGTTTGGTAGCAGCAGAGTTCGATGTGTAGTTGTTGCATCTTTACACTGTATAATCCTTTTGCAATGAAATAATAGGGTGTAGCCAATAGGATTTTAGGTGCTTGCATCAACACCTTTTACCATATCTCCTAGAAAATATGCCATCAATTGGAAGTTGGCAAGAATACCTTGTAAACATGGCGCTGCCATATGAAAAAGGGAATGTGGAGGGTTTCAGATTCTATTTGCAATGGTTGTCTATCATATTCAGAGTAAATATCCATGTCTGGTCGGCCTTGCTAGATGGCACTATCCATTCCTAATCTATTGATTCAAATTACGATTAAACAATTGACATCCTCTCATTGAAAATAGATACAACACATATCCATTATCAGCCTTTGCTTGGACATATCAGTGGTTCATGGTCCAATGTCCATGCCACCTAAACCGCATTGAATTTTCATACCCGTGTCATGTTTTTTTAGTGAGAATGAAACTCCTCCCGGTTGTGATATGGCCATACAGGGCTTGAAAAAAAAATCCATGCATGAAATTCATCACAATTGTGATGAGGCCATATAGGGCTTAAACAAAAAACATAGAGTAAGTTATCACAACTTGAAAAAATTTATGCGTAAAATTCATCCCATTTGTGATGAGGGCATACAGGCCTTAAACAAAAAACGTAGACTAGGTTATCGCAACCTGAATCAGAGTGAAATTCATCCCAATTGCCATCAATTCATCATTCCCTTGGACAAGAAATGTAGATTAAGTTACCACAACTTGAAAAAGGTCATGCGCGAGAGAAAAAAATACATTGCTACACTTCTTTTTAGAGAGAAACTCACATATCGTAATCTAAAAAAAATTGTTCATGCACAACACAACAGAAACAGGTACAGTCGCATATCCCAGAATGGTCATGAAACTATCACATATCGTGGGCTAGAAGCAACACCATGCACTACTACCAATGAAAACTAGCAAACACTTTCTACTCATACTTCCCTGCGAAAGAAAAATGCAGGACATACCTACATGAAACAAATTAAAGACACTCCTTCCATTGCATGTGTAGTTTGTGAACAATTGAATTTCTCAAAAAATAGTAAGTCTTTCACACCTGATTTGCAAGTAGAATACCTCCACTTGACAGTGCACAGTAAAAAAACCATTTTTGAGTGGCAAAATTTTTCTTCCATGCAAATGGTTGCTTGAAAATGGAAAATTGCCACAATTTGCAACCCCTGACCAAATAAAATGTAATACATCACTACTAGATGTAAGTGCACTTATGAAACTTGAGGAGAGACTTGTGTCTCTGTGAATTTCATTTGCAAAAATCAGGCCTTGGGGCTATAAATGACCCCAGATGGTCTTAACAAGATCAATTATTAATGTGCCTGTTTAGCTAGATGTTGTGCAAAAATCCTTGCAACAATTTATTAGCAATACAATGACAGTTGTTGTGGCTCTGAAAAGATGCTTTTGATACAAAAATGCCTATCAAATAGGCAAAGTGCCTGTGCATGGTGTTATGAAAGCAGTAAAGGAATTATGTTCCAGGGCCCTGTACAAAGCACAAAACATTTGTATAAATGAAAAATGGAACAATGTTCTTGCAGAAGAGGATGCCAACTCTGCAGAGACTCTAAAAAATGCTAGTGAATTTGATACAAGTGATGAATCAGAGAATGAAACACTTGTTGAGACATTGGTGCATGAATTCACTGATTCATAGTGCATTCATGACTTGCAAGACAAGATTGTCGAAATTGCACCTGTTGAGGGGTAGCGTCCACTTGGAATATTCAAGGAAAAATTCAATGAGGAAATGAACTTTCCAACACTCTTCTAAGGAGTTCCACGTGCCACTGACATTATAGAATGATTCAGTTATCATAAAATAGTCCGATGGGAGCTTCTACATTCAAGCGGTGACTTCTCCTATCACATAACAAATTTGTTTTTCAAAACAATGCGCATAATAATAAAACAAGTTCTCTACTGCATGTGGCTCCGAATAAGAAAATGCTAGTTACAAGGAAGAAATTTGTTGGCCAACGCTGTCAAGTACAAAGTAAACCTAGAAAAAATTCTGAAATATGATATCAGATACATAGATTTCAAAAACATTCGCACCTCTCCTAACTATTTCCAACAAAAAACAAAAAATATTTTTGCAATGATTCGGAAATTGGGCCCGTCAACATTTTTCATCACATTTACAAGTGTAGAGCATTGTTGGGATCCATTGGTAGCTATCGTTTCTTACCTACATAGGAACAAGAAACGTAAAAAATAAACCGATACACTGGAAAATAATTACATTTACTACCTCATAAGAAAAGACCCAGTGACATGTACTCGCTACTATAGACATAGAATAAATGCTTTGAGACAATTGATATGCCATGATGAAACATTTTTTGGAAAAATATCGGACTACGTTTTTGTGACTGGATTTCAGAATAGGGAAAATGAACATGACCACGCACTGTTGTGGATAGAGGGTGCACCAATCTATGGAGCTGAAAAAAATTCATAGATCGAACAATTTGTGGAGAAATACATAACATGCAACACAAATCATTTGGATCCAGAATTTGCAAAAGTTCATAGACATTACCATACAAGAAGTTGTAGAAAATGAAAAAACTCACATTGCAGATACAACTTTCCCATGCCACCAATGAGAGCTACAAGAATCATAGAGCCACTTAGTTTAGAGGACAATGTTGTTGTTGAGAAATCTAAATCCTTGTTCACATTTCTAGAACAAGGAGAATTTGACAAGCTTATGAGCTTCGATGCCTTCTTGACAGAGATAAATCTATCAGAAGATGAGTACATCCAATCCATACAATGTACGCTTAAACAACCAACAATTTTCCTTAAACAAAAAATTTCCCATATTTGGAACAACAATTTCTCCAAGGACATGCCAGTTATGTGGAAAGAAAATACAAATGCACAGTACGTGCTCAATGCATATGCTTCAACATTGTACTATACCTCGTATATGACAAAGGTTGAAAAATATATGACAAGTGAATTCCGAAGAATACACAAAGAACATGAAATAATTCATATCGATGCCATACAAATGATACACGCATTTGACAATACATTTCTTAATATTCAACAAATGTCTACTCAACAAGCAGTTCACATCACACTTTCCCTGCCCCTCACTTGTAGTTCAAGAAAATGTGTCTTCATAAACACATCTCCACTTGAGAAACACACATTTGTGCTTAAACCATCGGTTTTTATAGAACAAGAACCTGACAATTCAGAAGACGTGCTATGTCGGTCAATTTTTGATTATTACCTCCAGTGTCCATCTCCTATTAGGCATATCTTCTTAGCAGAATTCATATCGCATTACAAAAAGAATGGTGCACCCATATCAAAAAGAAAAAAACCCTCTGTGATACGGTTTATAAAATACAATAAACATTTTGACTATGAAAACTATCATAGAGATAAACTTTTTTTGTATGTTCTGTTCGATGAAAACGAAGAGACATTAAAACATAACTTCTCTACATGGGAGGTTGTGTATGTTTCCTCTGAGACTATAGTGCACATCAATCAGGCTAGATTTACTTACAATGTTAATCCAACATGGGGTGATCTAGAAATTGCATTTAATGAGCTAGAAAACCCTGACAATCCTAATGAGACATTCACAAACCGAAAAACAACCAGAACTCCTTGCAAGTCCTATGACTTACAAGCGGATTTGCCTCGTCCTCCAGTAGGTGGAAGTGAAAAATGTATCAATCTTGGTTTTCAAGTCACAAAAAATCCTTTCCTAATTGAAAATAATGAATACCACAAAATAAGACGTTTGTTGAATTGAGAACAACAAACAATTCTAAAGTACATTGCTCTTAAAAAACTTTTGAACATGGACACTCCTGTGCACTTGTTCCTTATAGGCGGAGCAGGAACATGCAAGACATTCACAGCGAAAACACTGTTCCACATGCTTATACGAATATATGATTCAAACAATTCCTCTGATACTATGAAACCAAAGGGCCTAATAGTTCCATATATAGGAAAAGTTGCATAAAATGTAGGTGGAACAACAATCCACTCTGTGTTTTTAATGCCTTTTAACAAGTCATAGTTTCTTCCACTTATCAAGGAAATGTTGGATACATTGTCTAAGCTTTATGAGGAACTCCAACTTGTCTTTATAGATGAAGCATATTGATTGGAAGTTGGTTCTTGTATTCCATTGACAACCGACTAAGAAGCCTAAAACATGTGCACACGATATAATTTGGAAACGTTGACATGATATTTTGTGGGGGTCTTTACCAAGCACAACCCATCCAAGATTATTTGATATTTGAACAACCTACTGTTAACATGGAAAAAATGATGCATGAATTTTGGAGAGACAATATTAAATGCTTTGAATTGCATACTACAATGCACTAGACAGATGAAACATCCATTGCAATTCTGAATAGAATGCAGACAAACAACCAAACGTATGATGAATTAACATATATCAATTCGAGGTGCTTGTGGCCTGCACCAACATACCCAACTTTCCCTTACCTGTTCTACACAAATACGGATGCTGCAATGCATAACAGCCACATGCTATCGCTCATGCCTGGCGATGATATCATCATCAATTCAATTGACCTAGAAGAAGACAACCATGGAGATGTGCCACGTCATGAACATACAACCACTTTACCTTTCCAGCTTGTCCTCAAATTAGAAATGTTGGTTGAAATGTATGCCTGTAACTATGATTCACAGGATGGCTTGGTCAATGGTGCAGATGGAATGCTCAAAGGCCATATGAAAACATAAAAACTTGATGTCCTTTGGATTAAGTTCCATGAACCGCATATAGGCAAGAAAAAAGCAAGCAAGTTGTCTTATCTATATAATTCAAACACTGGAAGCGATTGGACACCTATTTTGTGAATATCAAAACTAGTATCAACATCAGGAAAGACAGGCCGACTGAAGATTCAAAAATAGTTTTCGATTAAACTTGCATGTGCACATACAGTCCACAGATCGTAAGGAATGACACTTGATAATGTTGCATTTCATCCTGCTGGAATTTAGATACATGGACTTGTATACACAACACTGTCTAGTGTTAGAATCATAGACTCCTTGTATTTACTAAGTCCTCTAACAAAAGATAACTTCAAAGTCAAACATAAAGTTGATATTGAAATGGAATGACTCGGGACCACCGCAAAATGGAAACTGCACTATGATTACCAATCCATTCAAACAAATTCATCTGTATCAATTCTCTCGCTTAACACACGCAACTTAAATGCACACATGGATGATATACTCAATGACTATGATACAATGCAATCCGATATTCTGTGTTTGCAGGAAACATATGGCATTATGCATGCATAACAAACAATTCCCAAATCAGAATTGCATATCAAGTTACATTACACATGGGGTGATGATATTGGTGAAAAAAAATGTACCAATTTTCGACCATATACATATCGAAGAAAAAAATGTTGAGGTGGTTCTTGCAAATTGTTTTTTCCATGAAACAGAAGTTGCAATATTGAATATGTATGTTTCTCCCCATGCAGCATTTTCCAACATAGTAGATGTTATTTCCAATGCATTGGGCCATTTCCATCTGAACAGACCCATTGTGCTTGTAGGAGACTTCAATATTGACATGCTACAAAATAATGGCAGAACAAAAGAATTGGAAAACTACATGTGAAAATATAGTCTCTGCTTTCTTTTAAACAACACAAGACGTCTGTAAAACACACTTATTGACCATGTGTGGTCGAATCTGCCCATTCCTCAATACAATATGTTTATCTTAGACACATGTTGTTCTGATCACAATACAATTGGCATTGCACTTGAATTATGATATATACATCGAACATATTGCAAAGTCATATTTCTATGTTTCAAAGCATATCTGTATAGCTTGTTGCAAAAGAAATAAAAAATTATCCATCTTCTTAGTTTTCCCTGATTTGTACACATACTGGTCTGGTCACCATACAATTGGTGTTGTTCTTGAATTATAAAATGTACATTATGCAAACAAAAAAAATGGTACAACCTTCTAAAAACTATCTATTACTTTATTCATCTTATTCTATTTTTTTTAGTATATGTACATAGTACTTGCCTTTTTCTTTACATGTTAACTTATGTTCATATCCCTTTTGTTTTGTATTTTTGTTCATAGAAAAAAATAGGAAAACTAGACGCCGCAAATAACTCTTAACCAGAGATGTAGAGGGATCCTTGCAATGGTGCATTTTTTCTGCCCGTGTTCTATATTAAATAGTTTATTGTTTACTCTGTCTGTATTTGTTGAACTAGTTTATAGCTGTGTTTTTTTTTTTTTTTATTTGCACCTCCTTCGACACTCCATCTATTCCTCTACATTCACTTGTCTTCATGTGTGTAATACATATTCAATATTGAGCTCACCATTCCTAGATTCTGTCTATCAATTTGTATATCACAGAACTCCGAATGTTGTTTGGAGGACACAAAACAATAGAAGTGCAATGTTGAGCCAACCAACCAAGCAAGTCCGCTTGTCAATTTCTATATCACACAAATATGGCTACTATTTGCAGGACACGAAACATTAGAGGCCCAATTTAGAGCCCTCCAGTGCACAAGTCCGTGATAAAAAAAAAAGTGGCTAAGTATGGAATAAGGGATCTGTACATGCTCTATAACATGTCATGTCCATACTCTATAAAAGTGCATATTTAGTATGTATTTCTCATTTCTCGGAGCCGACCAGCCTTGGAGTCCGTCTGTCAATTTGTATATCACAGAACTCAATAGAAGTACAATGTTGAGCCAACCATCCTGGTTGTATTCGGACTATTATGGGTTGTTGTTTATGTTTTCAAACTAACTTTTTGGTCACTATGTATTTTCCAGAGCCATGGTCCTGGGCTTTATTTTTGTGGTATTGGCACCAACGTATCTCAAAAGTTGGTTATAGAATGGGCATTACGCCAAGATGTATTCTTATGGTTGTTGGTTATGCCTCGGGTCTGTATTCCCACTAACATTGTTATAGATTGGTTTGGATCATGAGGAATGCACGAGGGTTATGCCTCTGTGTGTTCTAGGTACTCGTTACTATCCAATGGGCATTCGTTGATCCTTTGCATTGTTTTCCTACCCTACCTGTCGTTGAATTGTTGCACCATTGCACAGACTGAGATTTATAACTAACCTTGTGCTTGTATCGAAGGGCCTCTACCTATTGGTTGATATGTTGGAGAATCTCCAGTCTCTCAGGGCTATTGTTGACCGAGTGAACTCTTAATTGCTTCCTTATGTTCATTGTTTACAAAGACGGATTTTAATCATTACCAACTGTTCTTACTCTTGAAAAGCGTCTTGTGATTATCATAGATTGGTGGAGTATTCATGACAATTTCTTTGAGTATTATCTTGTCTCTGTTTGATTGAGTTAGTTGGAAAGTTGTGATCGAAGATGAAAAATGATATACAATCAAGGGACTGTCTCCTTTTGGTTATGACAGTTGCGTCGAATACCTAGCTCATTTTTTGATTAAATTAGTTGATTTGGAATAAGTGATAATGTACATTCAGAGGGTTGCCTCTATTTCATTATGTGTTGGATCGTTTTGTTCTTACAACTTGGTGTCAATTGCGAATTGGTGATTTCTGTGTGTCATTAGCCCCGATCAGGATCATTGCAAGTTAGGGAAAGTGATGAATGTGATTTCTTTGTTTACTGTGTATGTATTATGGAGGCATCGTTCATGTTTGATGTTAATTGCACCACCAGTGATGAAGATCGAGGTTTTGTATTATGGTTGCATTGCAAGTTTTACTGGTTGGTATAATGAAAAGGCATGAAATCGGGCAAGTTTTAAAGGTCTTCTCAATCTGGAAAAGGACCTATGTATATGTTTGATTTGGGAAATTGTGAATTATGGGTAGTGGTTGGTATTTTATAGTGATATGTGATGGACAGAGATGAATAAATATGGTTGTGTGTTTCTTTTGATTTTATTTTAGATGAAAAGAAAGGAAAAGAAAGAAACCAAGTATTCTCTTAAGAGGACTGTTGAAAGGCATGGTGATTATGAGTATGATTACAAACTATGTTAATTGATAAGTTTGAAGAAATTAAATGTGGGACAGTGAACAATTTTGACACACACTAATTTTTTAATTGGTATTGGTATCTTTCGTATTGAATACAGAGTTGTTTTTATGGATTACTTGATTTGTTTTAAGGGCAGTATTCATTTTTTCCCCTTACCATTCTCTCACTTTTTCGCATATTACAAATCACCTCACCTTCCCATATTCATTATCCACTCCCTCTTCTTAAAATTAAATTATAGTTAAGTTAAACTCTGTATTTTGACAGTTAAAGATTGGCAAAAGGATGAATTACAATGATTTATTCTTTGATTTATGATACAGTTGATTGTTTGATGATTTTTTGAGAAGTAATCACGATCTATCCCCCTTCATTTTAACACTTTTCACTCAATACAATCCCTCACATATCCCAGAACCCTTATTCACCCCCTTCTCATTGAGAAGTGTTAAATGATTTGTATGGATTGGATTGCATGAGTCGGATGTGTTGCTGAGCCAAAATTTGTTTCATATTTAAAGAGATGTCATGTATGATTGTTGAAGAAACTAGTTTCTAATCAATAATTCATATAGGAATGATATTTTTCAGCAGAGGTAGCCATGGTCATGGTAATAGAGGAAGAGGAACTTGGAACAGGGGCCCTCAAAGGCCAAGGTTTTCTATACATTTTGATGCAGACTTGCAAGAGTTGAGCCAGCTATTTCAAGATGGATTATTTAACTAGATTGGACAAGGAGTGGTCCAACCTAGGCTAGAAAGAACTCCCTTACAAGTGCCACATGTCCCTGGTATCCCAGTTCCCCCTCATGTACCATTACAACCTGATGTTCCTGAAAATAACAGATGGAAAGAGATTGCCCACCTGACAGTCTCCCAACATCATGGCTGTCCTAACTTGTCTCTACCTGCTCCTCCACCTGTTAATCAAATTGTCCAAGATGCCCCTATCCACTCACTAGTACAGTCTTCCCATGCAAGAAAAAGGTTAAAAACTGAGGCCCACCATGCTCCTGAAAAAAGAAAAGCCATTTCTGCCCCCTCCTCACCCTCAAATAACTCTGCCAAATCTGTGTCCTCCTGCATGCATTTGAGAGATGATTTCTCTCATGTGATCAGTGAGATTAGGCCTAAAGGCTCCACACAGCCTAAGGAAAATTCAGAGAGATCAAAGGGTGACAACAACAACAAAGGAAAGATTTCCTCCCAAAGTGGAAAATATGGATTTTAAGTGTTTTTATTTATTGATTGTTGAGAATAGTTGACTTCTCAATTTTTGAACAACACACTATTTTTTGGATATATGGATAATATATTTTTAGAAATAATTTCAATTATCATTGATATAAATTCTCAAATTATGAGAGTGATGATGGGAGCCACAAGGAGGGATGTGTTTGATTTATTAACTAGTTGTGTTATGCTTGTTAAAGAAACTAAAGGGAGTCACAAAGGGTCCCACCTGCTAGTTATTATTTATTTAAGACCCTTATTATTATTTTAATTACTTTTCCCCCTTAACTAAAAAGTTGGTTGAGTTTTAGTTAACTTAACTAAAAAGGTAGTTTAACTACTTCAACTAATTTTGATTGTTTAAAGGCAAAAGGAAAAAGAGGAACAAGAGGAGAATAAAAGGAGAAGCATTCTAAGGTCTTCCCTTGAGGTGTATTGAGATAATTCAGTTTTCATTCATTCTTTAATTCATTAAAAGCCTAATTCTCTTTTATTATAGCAGGGTCCTATTGTAGACAAAAAGATTCAAGGCTGAACTACACCATTCAAACACTTGTTTTTCAGAGGTATTGGTCTATCTTTGATAGTCTGTGTAGACTTGTCTGTTTGTGAATTAAATTTTATGACCGATAAAGGCTATTGTGTAGAGTCAAGTGGGCAACAATCTGTGGTAAGCTAATCTAGATTTTAAAGTTCAGTTTTTACTTTATGTTAGAAGTCCTTTTGTATGGTTTTCATCAAGGACATCTAAGTTTGACTTTGTTCCAACTTCCTCAGGGAATTTTGTAAAGAGAATGATTATTTGATAAATTGGAATGGAATAAACGATTTCTTTATGTCTCATCTGTTTTGATTGTTGACTTGGTGTTTTTTTACTTTTGTCTCTATATTTATTTCAGCATCTGTTATATTCAGAAAATTACATAAATATTGAATTTTTCAGAAAACTTTCATTTATAAAAATATCAGCCTAAGCACTTGTAATCAATACTTGTGAATTAGGAAAAAACTTTTGATGGCTATAAACATAGGCTGATATTCCCTTCTATATTTCTTTAGCCAAGTAAGATCTGAAAATGATTGAGTAAGATCATTTAATATCTTTTCCTCAACATTTACTTGGTGACCATACTGGGGAGATATTCAATATCTCTCTGGTTGATTTTTATGCTTGATTATCATTGAATACATCTATTTTTCTGAGATTGACTATTTTTTTTCTTAAAGGTTGTACCTATTGCAAGGCAGCCCAATATTGAGCCCAGTCTTCAAGATCAGACCAACATTGCTTTGAATTTGTTTAACACCATTTTAGACACTGCTAATACTCAGGTTGAGCTTAACATTCATGGGAAACAATTGAACGAGATATAAGTGCCCAAGAACGTCGGGAAGCTAGACATAAACAACCTAAAAATCAACAATAACCTTCTTTTTCCTTCAACTTTGACCTTCTTTTCATGTCCTTAGACCCTCGTGCTTCGAGGAGAGGAAGAGGCTTATCACCTGAAATTAATCCTATTGTTGAAATAGGAAGAAGGAATGTTGTGTTATTGACCCAACAAAGTGCCCTAAGGAGAAACTTGTCTAATCCATCCAGTTTGTCTTTCTCTCCCTTACCTATCATCCACAAGATGACATCTAGTGGTGGCTCTGGTGGCACTGGAAGTGCTTCCTCCACTCAGTCTTCATATTTGTCGGTGATTGATAGCTTATATAGTCACCACGTCCCTATCCAATCTACCACAAACCCCACCAAAGTCATTAAAAAATATGGGCTTTTTCAATTTGAAGAAGATGCTACAACCACACCGTGGCATGTTTCCTCTCCTCTTAACCTAGCACCTGCTACTCATCCACTTCCTAAATTCAAAGACCATCTTCCTAGGTTTTCAGGGAATAACACTGTCACTGCAAATGAACATTTGGTGGCATTTTCTAATGCCTTTCACAATATAGGATCCAATGACAATGATACTTGTATGCACTTATTTGTCAATTCCCTAGAAGGAGAGGTTGCGACCGATTTCTTTAACCTTCCTCCTAATATTCTGTCTACTTGAGAGGAGTTAGTATATTTGCAAGATACCAGATATATAAAATATGCAGAACAGAAACGAAATGCTAGAAATGACAAAATAACAGTAAAATATCCAGCATAAGCTTCACAATACACAGAAATGATATACGAAATAGCAACAGAAATAACACTTGATTCAGATAGCAATGTTCACAGGCCTCTTCGAGGGGGCAAAATCCAATCGAGCAGCGCTCTGTTACAATAATATCCAAGCTAGGGTTCTCATACCCTCGACTCCTATTTATACTAAAAAGAAGCATCTAGAGGAAGACCCAATCGAGCAAAATACCACAATAATATCCAAGCCAGGGTTCCCATACCCTCAATTCTATTTTATATACTAAAAGAAGCATCTAGAGGAAGATCCTTCTAGAAGCTTAAAGTTT
This sequence comes from Picea sitchensis, assembly GCA_010110895.2. Lineage (NCBI taxonomy): Eukaryota > Viridiplantae > Streptophyta > Pinopsida > Pinales > Pinaceae > Picea > Picea sitchensis. The sequence goes on from SNQJ01S0040312.1 coordinate 13,956, forward strand.
CTATTAGGTCTTCTACATCCGGCTTCACCTCTTTTGTGCATTGAAAGGTATTATTAATATTGACCTTTATTACATCCTCAATACACATCTACTCCATGTGGGGGTTTAGGACCTTAACATGTCCGCTTCCTTAAAAACAGCCTTGTCCTTTAGGCTTGAGATGTGGAAACTGGCCGCACGGTAGCCGGTTCCTAAGTGGTAACCGCTGGAGCCATCTTCCACTATAATGAGCACTTCCTTGATGGTTCTCCTGCATCAGCGACGCCCTCCGTCCAAAATCGGCCGTTGTAGCCAAATGGATCCTTCTTCAGCTAACTCGAAGGTTGGTCAGCTGGCACTCCGGTTCCAATCACCTTCTTCTGCTGGAAACATGAAAAATGGTGGGATGAAGCTTCAATCGACCGGCAGAGCTTAATCGATAGCGCGCAATTTGTCCCACCCGCTTAGAACCGCGTAAGGGCCATAAAATCGGGGGCTAGCTTCCCGGCTAATGCCTCGCCTTGAGGGAAGTTTTCTTATATGGCTGTAGCCGCAGAAACACCCGATACCCTTCTACAAATTGACGCTCCGAGCGAATTTGATCTGCTTGCTACTTCATTCTCAAGGTCAGCTGGTGACCAAATTCTTTAAGGGTAATGCGCAAGATATCCCCCGGACTGTGGCGTGTTTGGTCGACTACCTCGACCTTTCGAAAATCTTAGGCATGAGAGAACTGGGACGGCGGCTTCGGCCCATACTAATCGCTTCGTAAGCCGCGCGAAAGGGTCAGATGATATGTAGTGTTGTTACCATTCGGGCGAGGGGTAAATCCATTGAGCTCCATCGGGTGTTGTTTTTCTCGATGCAGCACTCGACAGGTTTCCAAACACTTAAGTTGATTTACTGCTTTTGACCATCTATCCGATGATAAGATGAAATGAGATGCAATTGTGTGCCTTGTAGCTTAAAAACAAATTTTGCCAAAAATTGCTTGTGAAAGTTGGGTCTCGAATGTAAACAATAGAGTTTGGCATGCCATGAAGCTTGAAGACTCGATCCATGAAAACTTGGGCCACCGTGGATGCAAAGAATGGGTGGTGAAGAGCACAAAATGAGCATACTCGGAAAGTCGATCCACCACCACCATTACACTGATTTATTCCCTCGATTTAGGTAAGTTCGTAATAAAATCCATAGATATATCCTTCCAAACATCCTGAGGAATTGGGAGCGGTTGGAGGGTGTCTCGAGATTTGACTGCTTCTCCCTTGTTGGCGCTTAAGTGTGATCTCTACATTCAAATTACAACTTACGGATGTCCTCCGCTTCATACCATCCCGTAAAAGGAGCGCTTAACTCGGCTATTACAGCCTTGGTGGAACCTCGAGTGCCCCGCTTATGGGTGTAGCATGAAGTCAGAGAGTAATGGTGGATTTGAGCTTGATTGTTTACATAAATACAAGCCACCTTTGTATCGGGTTTTTCCATCCCTGCCAAGAGTACCTCAGAGCCTCGCGTCTTGTTCTCAGAAGGTTGGAATTAGGGATGCAACACTTCTTTGGGGTCTTGCAGCCATTCCCGGTGCATACCATGTTCAATCGTACAATGAAGGAAAGAGAAAAAGAGGGATCCTTCGTCTTCATATTTCCTGACAGCAGAATCCACCACTACATTTTCTTTTCCCTCTTGTAAATGATCCTCATAATCATAGCCAAAGAGCTTAGTGACCCATTTTGTTGCTCCCCGGAGGAAACGCGCTGTTCCAGAAAGTATTTGAGGCTTTGATGGTCCGGGTTCTTAATTTGGAATCTTGCCCCAAGAGATAAGGATGCCATAATTCAACCGCATGCACTGCTACCTATTTCTTTTTCATAGATAGGTTCAGATTCTTTTCAGACATTTGTTTGCTCAGAAGGCCAAAGGTCAATTCTCTTGCATATGACAGCCGGCCCATATTCCTTCCCCGGATGCATCACATTCCAACACAAATGTCTTTGTAGTCGTGAGAGCCGTGAATCGAGTGGTTCACATGGCCATCTCAAAGTTTGAAAAGCTTGATTACCAGTCAGTCCAATTGAAAGAGTTCTTTAAGGAGGGCCGTGGTGCTGCAATCTATAGTTCTTGGATTTAACTCAGGGTAGCCACCTCAGAGGCCCAAAAATCCACGCAGCTTTTTAGAGTCTTAGGGTTCGGCCAATCTTGCATCGCTTCAATCTTTCGGGTCCACACTGACACCATCCTTGCCTACTTAGATGACCTTGGCATTCAACTTTGGACGCATCTGTTAAGAAAATTTAGACTGCTTGAGGAAAAGCCGTACAGCCGTAGGCGAGAAACTCTGATCCGCCATGAGTCAGATGGTCTTTCCATGTCTTGCTATATATGAGGATATCAATAAAGAAAAACTAGGACAAAATGACTAAGAAAGGGACGGAAGACATGGTTCATGAGGACTGGAAGGTGGGGGCGTTATACAACCCAAAGGGCATGACCAAAACTCAGAGTGGCCCTCTAAGGAGTGAGAAAGGCCGCCTTAGGGAATTTCCTCGTGACTTTCATAATGGACTGCGATAGCCCTTGTTTAAGGTCAAGTTTGGTGAAGAATTGGCACCACTCAGTTCATCCAGAGGTCATCAATGACCGGATGGGAAATTTTCTTTGATGGTGAGCTTATTAAGGGCACAAGTCGACATTCGCCACAAACCTTCTTTCTTAGTACCATGACAACCGGAGAGGAGTAAGGGATCAGATCGACGGATGACCTAAATGAGTCTTTTGACCATCTTCTCAATTCCTATCTTTGGGCAAAAGGGGTGGGCGATATACGATGGGGAAGGATTCTCGGGACAAGGGAATGGAATGATCATGGATCGCATGGAAGGAGGAAGTCCTTGGGGAGTGAAGAAGACTGCTTGATGTTTAGTCAAGAGGGCTTCTGGAGGTCTCTCAAAATTGTGGATCTCTCAAGGGTTTGAATGGCATGGAGTTGGGCTATGACACCGAATGACCTTTTGAGTAATTTCTCCATGCTATGAGAACCGATGATTTCAGGAGAACCCGCAGTGGATGCCTTGAAATTTATGTGTGGCCACCTTGGTCAAATTGCATGGTTAAGTTTTCGAAGTCCATGAGAATGGGACCCATGGGTTCTGAGCCATCTGCACACAACACAATGTCCTAACCTCCCATGTCAATAGCAAACATATATGCGGATTTGAGGTTGTAGTCACCTATTTGGAGACATGCATTTTCACAGTGCCCTCCATATTTTATAGAGCCCCCATTGGCAATCAAGTGATTTGGAAATTACACAAAGATGGATATAGCAAGTTGGTTTCTTGGGCTTATGCTAATGATGAATAAAGTTGTGGGTGCCGCCACTATCAACCAAGATGATGACCTTCTAAGGCTTGATATAACCGATTAGCTTGAGAGTTTGGGGGAAATTAGATAGCTTCTGAGCATTGAGGGAAAATGATGGGTTCTTCCAGAGGAGGGTCGGAAGGAGGGTTTATTTCGGCTTTCGTGACTCGAACAGTGGAAGTGTCATCATCGCCTTCTTATACCTCAGAGAGGCCATAAAGAGCTTTTGTTCCTCATTTGTATCGGGAAAATATTTGTCATCACGCCAGCTATAATAGAGGCCTTTGAGTTGTCGCTCATCCATTTCATCCCTAGTCAATTTTGGATTTTTAATGGAGGAGTAGTGGGTTTCATCAGTTTTAGGGCTGGAAAAAATAAGGTTTACGGTTTTGAGGATGAAATAATCTTTTTGTGCTTCTTTGGATTTTTTGGTAGTTTCCACCCAAGTCGTAGAATCGAGCCATGAGGACATTGGCCCTAACCTCCTCCTCGAGGCCACCGATAAAGCACTCGCTAAAGAAGGCATCAATCATGCCCTCCGCTCAAAAATCCATATGCTCAAATGCAGCTATAAAGTCTCCGATCGCGGCCCGATTGCTTCCACCTTTGTCAAACGGCCCAAAATGGTTGGTAATCGTCGCCGCCCATAAAGATCAGTAACAAAGTGGGTCCAAGAAATATATCCTGATTCCGAAGTTTTTCCTCCCATTACACCATTGCTGCTCTGATCGAGATGGAGGAACACCATAACCGGCTCTTACTAAGCCATCGGTAATGTTGTAGAGAGAAAAATAATGTTCCATTTGTGCGACCCAACCAATGGGGTCCGAGACATCAAATTTATTTACATCCACTTCTGGCGATGTCCCTTCGAAAGTGGGGATGGTTGAAAGGAATGGGAAGAAGTTCTACCTTCAGTCTTTTGGGTGTATCCTCGAAAGGGTCATCGAGGAATTTTGAGTTTGGTGCAGGTGCTACAACGATAGATTCAAGTTCGTTTTTTGACTTCTTCCATTGCGGACTGTATGACTACATTTACGGATGCATTTTATGGAGGCATCACGGGAGGCATTCATGGAGGCATCACTTCGAGGCAATAGTAGCACCGAAGCTGTTGCACTTCTTGTTGGTCTCAAGTAAACCATGTTGCGTGGTGGTTGAAGCGCGATTCTAGTTCTTGGTTACGGTGTGGGCCATGATGATGGGTGAACTAAAAGGGAAAGCAAGGGGTCGAATTTTTTTTTGCTTAAAAATGATATGGATGAAAGTGATGAGGGCGAAGAGATGAATCTAATGGAATAGGTCTCAAATAATGGTAAAAATGGTGAACCTAAAAGGGTGCGGGATGGGTCAAAATTTTTTGCAGAAAAATGAGGTGGATGAAAGTGATGAGGCTAAGAGGATGAATCTAATGGAATAGGTCTCAAATAATGGTCAATTTTTTTATTTTTTTTGTTTTTTTTATACCTATGGGTTATGCTTTGGTTTGAAGAATGCCGCAGTGATAAAACCCCCAAATTCGGAATCCGTGAGTATTTAATGAGCAACCCGAATACATTTGCTGGTTAATAGATCTCGCCAGCTTAATTTGTTTATATTGTTGTTTATGTCCCCTAAGGGTTAGGTATCAAGGGTTCTATGTATACAAGGGTTTGCCCCCTGCTATAGCTCGGAGCATAATGCGGCGGGTCCAAATAATAGTACTCGCCCATTATCTCAGCACTAACTAAGGAGGATAGACTATACCCCTTAGCCTGCATCTAAACCCACTCGACTACCTGTGTACTAGAGAGTATCTTCCCGAAAATGCTGCTTCCTATGGACACTATAGCAACCCCATACCGATAGGTTTATTCCATAGAGGGCTTTAGGGAAATCTAGGCCACCAGACACAGTGTTGTCCGATGCGCTTACCACTAAGGGTACTCAACATGGGTTAAGCAAGGGTGGCTAACAAACGTATACTTTAAGAACAACCACTTGTGTTTCCTGCGGGTATGAATCCCTCAATCGTGGGTTTATGCGCTTAACGACAGATCTCTCGTGGCTTAAAGACGGACACGCTCCTACCCCGAAAATTACCCACAATTTCCTCTCGCTTAAGGAAAGTGCTCTCGATACCGCTTGCAAGATAAATTAGATATATAAAAATATGTAATGTAAACGTAAATGCTAGAAATGATGTATCAACAATAAAATATCCAAAGATAAGCTTCACAATACAATTTAAATGATATACTTAAATAGCAAATGTAAATAGCACTTGAACAGAAATAGCACTTGATTCAGAGTAGCAATGTTCACAGTTCCTCGAGGGGGTAACCTCCAATCGAGCAAAATGGCCTAACATAATAATATCCAAGCTAGGGTTCTCATACCCTCGAATTTCATTTTATACTAAAAGACATCTAGAGAAGATCCTCTCTTCTTCTGTAGCTTTAAGCTTCATTAGGGTCTCTTACATCCGGCCTAATTCTCTTTTATTGAAAGGTCTTATTAATATTGACCTTTATTACATCCGAATACATTAATCTACCCATGTGCGGGTTAGGACCTTAACAATATTGGTTCAAATCCACCTATGGGAAATCTAAAAGACCAGCTGAGAAGTTATGGGAGCACAATAACATCGCTTATAAGGATGGTGAAACCATCAAGTCCTTCAACTTGTGTTTCACCAAGTTATACAATCTAATCCCTGAACTCATTCGAACTCATAATCAAGCTACTTTCATGCATTATTATAATGCATTACCTTCCCCCTACCATCATAGGCTTGAGGAAAAAGATATTGATAACCTCGGTTCTGCTCCGCATACTTGTTTAGAGTACGAAGAACAACTTGAAAGAACAGGTCTTCCTCAGGGAGAATCAGTTAAACAGACAAACATGTCCACCCTCTTACAGCTTGTACAAGACATGAATAATCGTATGATAGTGTATGAGCGAAAGGGAAATGTCTCCCCTCTCACCCCTGGAGATTCATCCACTTCTACACCCCCCTTTAGAAATCCAATTGAAAATAATTTCCAGCCTAAAGCTATCATGCCTCGGATTTGGTGTAACTTTTGCGAGGAACACCATGAGGAAACCACATGTGAGGTAAAGAAGAGTGCTAGAGATAAGATCTTTGGAAAAAGACCGGAAACTACCATCATTGTCCTAGATTTTTTAGATCCAGAAGATGTCACGATCATTAATACTAGGAACAAATCCTACGCTCCCAAAGGCAAATATGATCCTCCCCACAATTCTTTTATCTCGAGCTCATCCTCACCAAATACTACTATTATGGTTCCTAAGGTTCCTGACAGTCAAGGAACTACCTTCCCTCTCCCCTCTTCTAGATACAATATCCTAAATCGGTTGGACAACATCAAAGCAGATGCAATCCTTCTGGACATGGTTATCATCCATGAACAATAGAGGCATATAAAACAATTCATGGAAGGAAAATCTTTCATTGTAGCCAACCTCTATGAAGAGGTTAATGAAGAGGATTCCTCTGTAAATAGAGCAGGTGTACATAACTTTAGATACCTTGTAAAAAATCCCCCTTTTTATATTTCTGTAAAAATTATGGATAAGATCACCCATTATTGCCTCATTGACGACGGTTTGGGCCCAAGTGTAATGTCAAAGATTATTATGGAAGATCTAGCCTTGTCTTGTACAAATGAAAACGCTAGGAGCATGCTCTCTTATAATAGTCTACAACAAACGACCATAGGTGATATCAAATATGTGACCTTATTTTTATGTGCACCCCTAAAATAAGGAAAACCCTTAGTATTCAGGTAACTGATATGCCAGTAAGAAACTACTCAATCATCTTAGGCAGTCTCCCAACATCATGGCTGGCCTAACTTGTCTCTACCTTCTCCTCCACCTATTAATCAAATTGTCCAAGATTCCCATGTCCACTCACAAGTATAGTCTTCCCATGCAAGAAAAAGGTTAAAATCCCAGACCCACCATGCTCCAGACAAACGAAAATCCATTGTTGCCCCTCCTCAACCTCAAATGAATCTGCCAAATCCATGTCCTCATGCATGCATTTGAGAGATGATTGCTCTCATGTGATCAGTGAAATTAGGCCTAAAGGCTCCAGAGAGCCTAAGGAAAATTTAGAGAGATCAAAGGGTGACAACAACAACAAAGGAAAGATTTCTTCCCAAAGTGGCAAATATGGATTTTAAGTGTTTTTATTTATTGATTGTTGAGAACAATTGACTTCTAAATTTTTGTACAACACACTATTTTTTGGATATATGGATAATATATTTTTGGAAATAATTTCAATTATCATTGATATAAATTGTCAAATTATGAGACTGATGATGGGAGCCACAAGGAGGGATGCATTTGATTGATTAACTAGTTGTGTTATGCTTGTTAAATAAACTAAAGGGAGTCACAAGGGGTCCCACCTACTAGTTATTATTTATTTAAGAACCTTATTATTATTTTAATTACTTTTCCACCTTAACTAAAAATTTGGTTGAGTTTTATTTAACTTAACTAAAAAGTTAGTTTAACTACTTCAACTAATTCTGATTGCTTAAAGGAAAAAGGAAAAGGATGAACAAGAGGAGACTAGAAGGAGAAGCATACTAAGGTTTTCTCTTGAGTTTTATTGAGATAATACAGTTTTCATTCATTCTTTAATTCATTAAAAGACTAATTCTCTTTTATGATAGCATGGTCCTATTGTAGACAACAAGACTCAAGGCTGAACTACATCATTCAGACGCTTGTTTTTCAGAGGTGTTGATCTATCTTTGATAGTCTGTGTAGACTTGTTTGTTTGTGAATTAAATTTCATGGCTAATAAAGACTATTGTGCAAAGTCGGGTGGGCAACAATCTGTGGCAAGTTTTTTTTTAAGTAAAAAGATGGGACCTGTTATATTAACATAAGAAAAATACAGTAGCCCTTTATGATGCCAGTTGTCTCGCCTAAATAGGAAACCAGGACAGCTGGGCATCCCTTGCCATGTGTTACCCAATTCACAAAATTAACAAAATTAACAGTGCATCGTCCTGCCCGAAGGAAACCAGGACTATCAGTCATGAAGATGGAACTGGATGCCATGAACTAGTTCTAAGAAAACTGATAGCTAACTAGCCCGAAGCCTAAATTATAGCAAAAAAAGAAAATTATAATCCTAAGCATCATTTAACCTTTGAGCCTGTGCGCTTGTCTTCGCCCTCATGCTGTCGCCATCCTATTGGAAATGCATAGGCATACGCACATGTTGGGCATTGTCTCTTTGTAAGAGTTCTGGAGTGAGCCGCGAAGAGCAGGTTGAGTCTCTAGTCAATTCGTGTGAGGCAGAATATCTGATCATCCAACAGACTCCTCACCTCAAAAATGAGATTGAGGTACCCTGAGTCGACGAAGAGTGGTTGCTCCTGGCTGTGGCTGTCGATTGACCCCGTTGGAGTGGTCTTGTTTTCTTCATGATGTGTGTGCACCTGTTGATTGTGTGCTTCCAACACTTCCTCCACGGGTGGTTCAGGAGGAATCTCCTCTTCGACATAGCAGGTGGGGTAAGGCTCCTCTAAGCTGGTGGCGTTGGGGCCAGGAAGAATACTTGCAGCTGGAGGCTTGCTGTCTAGACCAAATTCCTAAGGTGGATTCCAGTTATCCGACACTGTGAACAGAGTGTGCTCAGGGAAGCTCTCCAAGCCATCCTCCGGGGTAACTTCTTCCACGTACTCCATTGGAGTCATTCTTGGTGTCTTTCTCCTTCGAATGGTTGCCATTTCTATGGCTTTCTTAAAATTCTTTTTCCTCTGGCGCCTTGATTCAGCCGTGTACCAGGCAGCTCCCCTACGCAGATTCCCTCTCGCTCTGGGCATGGTGGGGTCTGGTAGATTGCCAGAGTTCTTTACAAAAATATCGCTTTTCTCCAGACCACTGACGAGGCCATAGGGTGCTGCCACTGTTCCAGTGGAGTGGAGGAGAATCGGCGGCAATGCTGCTGTTCTAGTGGAGCGGAGGATGCAAAGAGCGACTGGCACTTTGCTTTGTCAACCTGGGCGATGAGGACTAATGCTAACATGACCACCATGACCATTAAAGCCTGTTGTTTAGTGCACTGATGGATGGTACCCTTTCCCTATGCGGAGGGGTTCATCGCTTGAATGCGCCTACTCGTATCCATGGAAAGTTAAAGTCAGAGGGGATGTTGGCCAGTAGATGCATTAATATCGCGTCCCAGCCTGATCCTGCGTGGCTCAATTGCGCGACTTGTCACCCCATCCGGGGAACAATCTGTGGCAAGTTGATCCAACTTTTAAAGTTCATTTTTTACTTTCTGTCAGAAGTCGTTTTGTATGGTTTTCATTGGGGAAATCTAAGCTTGACTTTGGTCCTAACTTCCTCAAGGAATTTTGTAAAGAGAATGATTCTTTTGATAAATTAGAATGGAATAAAAAATTTCTTTATGTCTCATCTGTTTTGATTGTTGACTTGTTTTTTTTTTTTACTTCTGTCTCTATATTTATTTCAACATTTGTTATATTCAGAAAATTACATAAATATTGAATTTTTCAACAAAATTTCATTTATAAAAAGATCAACCTAAGCTCTTGTAATCAATACTTGTGAATTAGGAAACAAATTTTGATGGCTATAAACATAGGGTGATATTCCTGTCTATCTTGCTTTAGCTAAGTAAGATCTGAAAATTCTTGAGTAATATCATTTCATATCTTTTCCTCAACAATCAACACATATGAGACACAATATTTATGTTCTTTTACCTTATCAAATTTAGAAATCATAAGGGAAAAACCATCCCTCCCATCCAATACAAATATCACCAAATATGAGGACAAAACCCATCCTCTCAGCCAATACAATTTCACCAAAATATGAGGACAACGTTGTCCTCCAATAACCGTACAAATCAAAGAGACCAAACCTAAAAAATATCCTGAAAATATCTTCTTCCCACAAATATGTTGCATACCACATGTACGACTTATTGACGTCACCTATAAACTTGTATGGACCTACTCCTGCCCAAAAAACTTTGTACGTGATTCACCTTACTAGTAACCTGCATAAATACACTCTTTTCTCCACTGCAACCCGTGAATACGTGACAACTCCCATTGCAACCTGTGTACATACATTATTTTCCTTCTTGCAACCCGCATACATACACACTTTGCCTTCCTACAACCCATGTACATGCACACTTCTCCTTCCTATAACTCATGTACATGTACATAAAAACCTTATACAAACACCTTCATACAATTCACTCACTATGACTTCTCTTCCTCTAGACAAAATTTAACACCATGTATAACTCCCCTTTGTTGAAAACACCAATCCACCTAGTATAAGTGCAGACTCATTTATGCTAACTCCATTCTTCCACAATTATGAAAATTTCACAATGACCTCTCTCATTTATATAGAATTCAAATGAGTGATTTTAGGCACCCCTTATAAACTCAATAATTAATTAGAATACTTTATTCCTCTTTGTGGGTATGACACCCCATTGTTAGAAAAAGATTTACCTCACCCTATGTAATCTTGTAGAGCGGGCCTTATTCCATTCCCCCATGCAGACTTACTTTCCCTGATTGATGAATCCAGAGACAAAAATAAATATTTTTCCACTTGTATGCACCTTGCAATCTATACAGCAAGCGTTTACGCTGGCTGCTCCACTACAACCTACATACATCGGGATTTGTGCCAGAAAATCAAAATTAAATGTCAGGTTTCCATGTCACGACAGGATATATCTGATCCTTGGCCTTCCATATATTGGAAACGTTCTGAATCGGCCCTTCAGTTTCATTTTGAATGCTATAAAGAAGCCAATTCTGAGCTATGGAAAGAAGGAGAGAGAATTCAACTTTGAGAGCAAAGTTACTCTGGAGAAATTATTACTTCATTATTGAGTATGCATCCCTTTGTCCTTTAAGTCTAAACACAGTGTTCAACCCCCAAGATCTTCCCTTATTGATGGAGAACCTCTTTGTCTCCCTTATATGAGCTTGCCTTTGGTGGAGGATTGAAGTGGTGGAGGCCCACTTGGAAGGAACTTAGTTTCTTGGTTCTGAATCATGCCGACATGGGAATCTGTAATTTTTTCACTTGTACCAATCATTTATTAATAGAAATACTCCTTTCCCATCCAATTGATATCTTGCAAATATATGTATTATGATCCATGGGCATGTTTTTTTTGTATATTAATGGATTATGTTATCTAATGTGCTAACCTTTTATATTATCACTATATGATTTCTCTACTTGTTTTTTGAGAACTTGTTATAGGTATAAAGCTTTGGGTTGAAGTGCTCAATGGTGTAATCACCATGAGTGCCTTGGAATAGGATTTTGTGAGTAAAATTCTCCAAGGAAATTAAATCAACATATGTGTCTGAGTCAAGGTGTGGAGAAATCCATTATATAATTGGTAATATCAGGAGGCTCCTCTCACACCAGAGTTAATCACAAGGTCGTGCGAAGTCGGTTGAAGGGATATCCCCCTGATACCTTCCTAGCGTCAAATATATTTCTATGGATTTATTTGTATTTGGGGATCTTACTAGGGCCAATACCTCCATGAGAGGTAGTGATTTAAAGGTTGTGGGCTTTGATACCATGCCCATATGGTGATCCAGACTTACAAATTCTCGCCTGTGTATCGGTTATACAGTGGTTTATTAGTTTCTTGACTTAGGTGTCTCATAGGTTACTTGTAGGGGTTATTCTGTAGGTACCCTAAGTCAGATAAGGGTCGGACAACACACAACCTTTATGGAGGATTACCTCTCCGGGAGGATCTGACTGACTGGTTGTTAAGCCCATGAGGGCCCTTATAACTGATTTTTTTACCTCCGATCTTTAGCAGGGAGTATCAGGCCCCTCTTGGGAGAGACATACCTTCTTTAGGGAGGGAGGCCGCTCAACTACTTTACCTTGTTTGCATGCATATTAGCCATTTGACTTTTGGTGTGCTCTTTGATTACTAGTTTGAATTAATATTTTATACTGAGTTCTCTTTATCATGGATAGTGGAGTCCCTTTGGCTCCCTCATTTACTGCTACCTACCCCATGATGCCTACTCATTTCATGGGGAAACATATTTATGTTTTTCATAATGGTATGCAGAACTATGGCACTCAATTTGCGCCTTGGGTCTCTAGTCATACTCTTGTTGATATGTCTTCTCACTTGCCATCCTCTGTCTTGCCTCCTTATGCGAATCCAAGTTTTGAGTCTGGGGGAATGTTGCCTTCTTATTCTCCCTGTTTGGTTGGTGGGAGTCATATCCCTCAAACAACTCTTAAAGTAGGAGGTTGGAATCTTCCTTCCTACAAATCCACTTTGCGAGAAGCAAGTTCTCAAATGGGTGGTCATTCGACTTATTACACTCTGTCCCCCTATCCTTCTTCCACTATGACGGTTCCTACAAACACTTTTCCCATGGCGGACCTTCGTCTATCCCCTGGTGTTTCATCAGGGGGAAGTTATTTTTATAGTATGGGAAACCCCCTTTACGAAGTTCCTTCGTCTGGGGGAAACATATATCCTCACATGAGTAACCCTTGTCATGTCGCTTTCTCTTCACAAGTGGCTTTGATACCCTTACAACCTGTTATGAATCAATATGGAGGAGGATACTATCCTGTTGAGCGGGTCCATGGTATATACCATAACCATTCTTGGCCTGCAATTTATCAAAATCAATCTTTCCCTAGACCTTGGCATCAAATGATACAATTCACCATAACCACAAGTCTAGTCACTGCGTGTCATACTGGAATTATATCACCAACCTCTACTATTCATGTTGGATATTGGTTGAAAACCTCTGCAAGTCATGTTGAAGACCTACACCCAACCACTGCAAGTAATGCTGGGGGCACAAGTCTAGTCATTTAATTTCATACCGACATTATATCACCAACCTCTTCTATTCATGTTGGAGATTGGTCGACAACCTCTATGAGTCATGTTGAAGACCTACAACCAGCCACTGTAAGTCATGCTGGAGGCACATGTCTAGTCACTGCGAGTCACACTACACATACATCACCAACCTCTGCTAGTCATGTTGAGGATCCATCGCCAACCTCTGTGATTCATGTTGGATATTTTCTACTAGCCTCTGCAAGTCATGCTAGGAGAATTTCACCAGTCACTGCAAGTTATGCTAGGGGCATTCATATGATTAAGAAGCCTAGATGTTTCAGACGTAAGGCTAGATTCCTTTGCAGGACTTGCAAAGGAAATCACCTTACTCATGTGTGTCCCGCTACTACCGGGATACCGAAAGCTTGGTTCTCACTTGAGGGCTCTTCAAGTTATGAGTCGTCTATGGTTTCCCCACACTCTATTCCTTCTTTGGTTGATACAACATTCATGACGATGCAATCTTCGGTTGACACCCATTTTCCTTTAGGGGTTGATGCATCCTTTGACCTTATTGTCTCGCATCCCGTTCAACTAGTGGTCGTGTTGATGCAATCTTTGACTGACACCTCTCTTATGTTCGGGGGTGATGCATACCTTAACCTTGTTGTCTCGCATCTTGTTCAACCAATGGTCATGTCGATGCAATATTCGACTGACAACACTCCTTCTTTCGAGGGTGACGCACCTCTTGACCTTGTTGTCTCACATACTATTCAACCAATGGTTGAGGAAGTGGTTGTATCAATGCAATCTTTGATTGAACCCGCTCTTCTCTTGGAGAGTGACAAGTCTAAGGAAGTGGTCACACCAATGCAATTTTTGGTCGATCTTGCTCTCCTAGTTCTATTTCTATACCTTCTATGCCATGTCCTTAGCATTTCTAGTCCTAGACCTTCTGAACAAGAGACAGTTTTACTCTCCCTGAGTTCTTTCCCTCCAAGTCTTGACGAGGTTCTCTTTGATTGGGATGGTCTTGTGGGGTATCCAATACCTCCGCCTATGTATTTTCTAGGAAGAGACTTTATCTGATACATCACAGATACGATGACCTCCGTTAGAAATTTTTCCTCCTCGACTTGGAGAGCTTTGGGTTTTCCCAAGCTTATGTCAGCTCTTCGTAATTTGTTGACCTTTCACAAAAATCCTGCACGGGAGCCTTGGCCTCCCCTATTATATACTACATAGAAAAACATCCTCGAGTTTAATTTAAGCTTCCAACTCGTCTCTAAAAAGAGAAAATATTTTCGAGTGAATTTTCCCTTTCACACTCGTTAAATTGGATTTGAAAGTTCATGAGTCTTAGTTAAGCTCTTTTCTGACTCGTTATCAAAAGGTGAAAAGATCGCCAAGTGAACTTGTCTTGCTCACACTCATAAATTGGCTTTGAAAAGACGTCTATTTGGCACAATTTTACCCCTTTTTCACACCAAGTAGACTAAAATACATAAAAGGGACATTTTTTGGTGTTAAGTTGTGATTGCATCTCATGCCCCTACTTGCAGTATTGAGGCTATAGCCGGTTCTCACTTTGCGTTATAAACCATCCGCCTCAGCAGTTTTGCATCCTCAACCTAGTAGAGCCTTGTTTATATCCTTTACAATTTGACACCCTATACCTAGGAGGAAACATTCCCTTGAGTGTCCATCTCCCACACGCACTTCCTTGCATTGAGAATAGGTATGTTCCACTACTGGAACTAGTTTTTCTTACTTGCGACACTCGTTTCCTCCTCTGTATCATACCATTCATTTGTTATGAAAAAACAAAAAAAGATGGGAGGGAAGGGAGTATTATATTGTATCGATAGTATTCATGTCACCTTTGAACAAAGAATAAAGTTATTTGAGTCCATTCATCATAAATTTGGGTTTAACATGGCCTTTGGAAGATGAGCTTGTTACAGAGTCTTCTCTACCAACTATTTACTCTTCCAGTCCCTACAGAGAACTTCATTGATGCCTCCTGCATCTCATGATTTTATCATTGGGTCTATGCGGCCATAGTCCACCATATGTATCATGCTCTTGTTCAAAGGAAGTCTACCAACCTGTGTTGGCCACTCCTCGGAACTATTGACTTTTCATGTCGGCCATACCCTCAGTTTGTCTCAGAATTACATGATACTTTAGTCTTGTCATGCACCCTAGCCCTACTTTCATCATTGGTAGGTAACCTTGAACCCAACAATCGACATTTCATCATTGTTCGTTGACTGGGTGGTTTCCCTTGTGTTCGACGACAAGACATCTATTCACACATTGGGATTCATGCAGTGTCTTGGATTCCATTATCCTTATTGGTGGTTTCCTCGCCTTTGTCAACAATTTTCATCATCGACTATTATTCAGAGGGTCATTTTCGTGTACCTCTTGCACCTTGCACATGCAAAAGACGCATAGGGTAATTGGTTCGTGAATTTGTTCTTCGTCCGATTCCCACCAAATCACGAAGCTCCTACTTTGTACCTCATGTTGACTAATGAGAGATGCCTTAATGATATCCTTTCATAGTGTCTCTTTCCATCAACATCAACCCATTATCTAGAAACGATACCTAGAGTCTTATGAGTACCTTGAGGCTTGCAACCATCAGTGGAAGGCTCTCTTGCCATCGACATTTAGGAAAACATCAATGTCTCCCGATCAATGGATTCTCCAGTTGTTCGAAATCGACTCCTCTATTCACACTTGTAAGAATGTACTCGGTGCCTTGATACCTACTTTCATTATCAGTAGGATGTCTCGCGTTTGTTAATGGTATACATCAATGACTGGTAATCAAATGACGTCTCATTGTGTTTGACCTCAACTCCTTTATTCACATGATGTATACTTGCACCTTTGGCGGATTGTGTAGAAGACTTGAAGACATCACTATGTGGCCACAGATTTCCTCAGTTGTTGCTTCCCTTTCATTGGACCAGTACCTATATGACTTCAGTGATCATGGGAGATCAGATTTTACTCCATGGTATACAGATATATTCATATTAGTTTTGAGATTGTTTCTACTGGGCCTTGTTCATCACTATGACAACTATTGGCATGTAAGCACATTTTTATTTGCCTATTCATGGCCACAAACACTTATTTGGTATATTTTTCACATGGATCTGCAGTGTATTTTTGGAAGCCATGTATGTAAAGTCAGTGAAAAATGTAATGGGCAATTGAGTTCGTTCATATGGTTCTCTACCACTCCACTTCTGTGTTATTTATAATGTATTTCAACCATCACAAATACTCCTCTAACCTCACACATTAGGGGGCGTCTGTTAAAGAAAGATTTACCTCACCCTATGCAATATTGCAGAGAGGGCCTTATTCCATTCCCCCATGCATACTTACTTTCCCTGATTGATGAATCTAAAGACAAAAATAAATATGTTTCCACTTGTATGCACCTTGAAAGCTATACAACAAGCATATACACTAGCTGCTCCACTACAGCCTATGTGCATCGGGATTTGTTCCAAAAAATCAAAATTAAATTTTGGGTTTCCATGTCACGAAAGGAGATCTCTGATCCTTGGCCTTTCATATACTAGAAACATTCCAAATCAGCCCTTCAATTTCGTTTTGAAGGCTATAAATAATCCAATTCTGATCTATCGAAAGAAGGAGAGAGAATTCAACTTTGAGAGAAAAGTTGCTCTGGAGAAATTATTACTTCATTATTGAGTCTGCATCCCTTTGTCCTTTAAGTATGAACACAATGTTCATCCCCCAAGCTCTTTCCTTATTGATGGAGAACCTATTTGTCTCCCTTATATGATCTTTCCTTTGGTGGAGGATTGAAGTGGTGGAGGCCCACTTGGAAGGAACTCAGTTTCTTGGTTCCAAACCATGGCGACATGGGAGTCTATAATGTTTTCACTTCTGCTGATCATTTATTAATAGAAATACTCCTTTCCCATCCAATTGATATCTTGCAAATATATGTATTATGATCCATGGGCATGTTTAATTTGTATATTAATGGATTATGCTATCTAATGTGCTAACCTTTTATATTATCACTATATGCTTACTCTGCTTGTTTGTTTAGAACTTGTTGCAAGTATAAAGCTTTGGGTCGAAGTGCTCAACAATGGATATCATCAAACATTTGGATGAGGTAGGCCTCTTTCTTATCTCTTTTTCACATTATTTTATATAGCATATGTTGGAATTGAGTCGATTTTTATAGTCACACTCGTCTCTTGTGGTTCACCCTAGCCATAGAGAGATTTTTCTTGTAACGGAATTGGCGACCATATTGGGGATTGATCTTATTTATTAGGGTTTGAAGTACTTTTCTCCTTAGATTTATCTTGTTTATATTGTGGTTCTTGTCGTATCATTGCTTGACAAATCTTTTTCACTTTGGGCTTGAGTTTTTATCCTTTCTCCCTTGCCTGGCCTTGTTTCAAATCTTATATGCGCCTTTTTTCCTTGATAGTCATGTATACACATAGACTTTTTTACTGCAAGCTACGTATATATGCTCTGTTTTCCCAAACAGTCAAGTACACCCTTTTTCCTTGCCTGTTTGCTTGGTCTGGTGTTTTTTGGGTGGGATTTGATGCTTGCTGAGCCTTCTTACATCCCTGTAGTGCCTTTTGAGTTCCCGTGGGATGACCCGAAACCCTCTTTTGGTTGAATTTTTGGGCAAAGTTTTTCTCTTCATCTTTTCGTTTTTATTGTCCTTGTACATTGGATTGGGTGATTTATTTCTTGATATCATTCTTGAGTTATCTCTTTTTCATACACAATAGGGCTATATATCAAGTTTTTCTTCATTCCATGCATTTTCAGTTTCTATATATTGAAAATACAAAAAAAAATAGGCATTTTTCATTGCTTAGCATTTTTGTCTTTGAGTTTTTATCATTAGATTAGTGCATACAGTGAAAGATTGCATTTTACTTCTGAATCACAGATTTGAATTTGAAAATTGCATTTTACTCATATTCTTCATCTAAATATAATATCTTGAACAATTGACTATTATCAAGGCATATGCATCATTATTAGACATGGTGACTATCCCTAAACAACAAAAGCATTTGAATTATTTTATGGAAGGTAAAGCTTCCAATGCTTCCAATTTGACTAAATAACATAATGAAGATTAAATGTATATAAATACAATAGGTGTAGATAATCCTAGAAATTATGTAAAAAATCCTCCTTTTATGTTTCCATAAAGATGGTATGTTGCACATGCACTTTGATGGTGCATGCTCAAGTGAAGGTAACAAAGATGGTATACTACTATATTCACCTGTAGGAAAAAATCACATTTTCTCTTACATTTTAGAATTTTCATAATAATGTAACATAATTTGAGGCCTTCATTCTTGGAATTGAAAATGAATTCAATCTTGGTTGTTATCATCTTTTTGCATTTAGGGATTCTAAACTTATTGTCAATCTAGTTAGAAGAATTTACACCCCATCTAATAAATTGATAAAGAGGTATACATAGGTGGTTTGGAAATTAATCTTTAAACTTCTATCTTTCAGCATTACTCATATTAGGAGAGATTTGAATTCTATGGCTGATAGGCTAGCTATTTTTACAGTGATCCTTACAAGATAATTTCTTCCTAAGGCTAGATTGTACATTTATGTCATTACATCATCCTCATTTTTAGATAATGTTGAATATTGGCAAGTTTTTCCTGACAATGAAAGTATATGTTCCTTCTTGTAGAATGAGTCTTTGAAAAGAAAAGAGAATATATCTCTAGAATACAACAAATTTCCAAAGGGGTTGACTCCTCTAGAAATCTCATTCTCATCAAGTGATGCAGGCGATAAAAAGGAAAATAAAGAGGGGGAATAAAAAATAAATACAGTAAATATTGTTTCTGTGAATATTGGGACTCAAGAAGATCCAAAGACTTTAAAGATTGGAGCTCAATGTTCAAAACTAGAATAGAAGAAATTTATGAATATTTTCTGTGAATTTAAAGATGTCTTTGCATGGTCTTATGGGGATTTATGTGGTTTTGATCCAAGTATGATTCAAAAACCAATTCTCATCAAGTAAGAAGCAAAAATAGTAAGGAAAATATAGAGACCAATCAATCCTGCAATGGAAGCAACGATTAGGAATGAGATTGAAAAGCTTATAAATTCTCATATGATCTTTTCCATTAAATATTCAGAATGGGAATCTAGCCTTGTCTCGATACGGAAAAATAATAGAGACATAAGATTAGGTGTTGATTTATGTGCCTTGAATAGAGAAAGTGTTAAGGATAAGTTTCCTCTTCCTAACATGAAAATTAGTTTACAACAAGTGGCAGGATCTTAGATGACGTCACTTCTTGACGGTTTTTAGGATACAATTAAATGTGTGTCAAGAGGGATGACAAGTATAAAAACACCTCTACTGTTAGGATCCAAACCTAACCCATCTTAGTTGGTCATTAGTTAGCATGATATATTTTCCATGTAATAAAGGCCGACATTAGTTAATAAGGCATATTAAATAAAGGTGAACAAGTCAATGTAAGAATACCTAATAGAAGCTTCTGCTTCGAGAAATATTTTCCTCTAGAATGTTCTTTAGAAGATAGAATTAGTATAAATAAGAGTATAAGGTATGGGAAATTTTGTCTTGAGTATTATTGTAAGAGAGATATGCTCATTTTGAATGTTTCCCCTCGAAAAGGTAAGTGAACAAAGCTTTCTTGGTGCTATCAATATTATATTTTTGCTCTCTATTGAATTTTCATGTTATTCCTGGGGTATATTTGCTTGTTGTGTTATTTGTTTTAGGTTAATCATATTACAAGTGGTATCATATCTCTTTCACGGGGTAGCGCACACCTATTTGTTTTTAGAAATATGTAGGCTAGATATGTTTTCCATCATCTTTAAACTACAAAGATATGTTGTTCAACGCATAAATCCATGGTCGAGGAAGCATACATGCAAGAAATAAAAGAGGTTTTTAAGCTCACATTGTTGGAAACCCTTGTAACACTTGTTGGTACCCCTTCGAGAGGTACCACATAAGACAACACCTGTACATGGATTTTCTCTTTCTCGTACCTCTGGTATATTGGAAGACCCCAAGGATATCCTAAAACCATCCCTAGATCAACCAATTGACCGCCTAATTACTATAGTACCACCAAGAACAGTACTTGGGAAGATACTCTATAGTACATGGGTAATTGGGTAGTACGACTAAGGGTACATTAGAGCCTCCTTAGTTGGTGCCCTGAGATATTAGGTCGAGTACTACTGTTTGACCTTGCACATATATCAGAGAGATATAGCATAGAAAAAACCCTTCTGTGTAGAAACCCTTGAAACACCTTCCCCTTGGGAAAGAAATAGAACAGGAAGAGTTGAGCTCTATGGTCATGCAACATTGCCTCCTTCTTTAGGGATGTGAAATTACTACACATTTTCTCTTGTTAAGAATTTGGGCATTTTGACACTACAGTATTATTCATATTGAAGTATGACTCCACAATAGAAAAAAAAACGAGTATAGTGGTCCCATCGACACCCTTATTTGGGACATATACCATTGGATTCCTCTCTTTGTCCTGATTGTAATGGTACCTATCATTTTTAAGACTAATTTTTTCATGGACCCGACCCCCCTTCCCAAAAACCTCATTTGGGACCTCTCGCATTATATTCCTCTCTTTGTCCTGATTGTCATGGTACCTATCATGTTTAAGCCTATTTTTTCCATGGACTCGACCCCCCTTCCCGAAACCATCATTTCCCACCTATCCTAACAAACTCCTTATCTTGTGTTGATCACTAAGGTATCATTCTACATAATCCTCCACAATGGCCCCTACCACCCAAGTTCAGAACATGGAAGAGTTGGACACTAAGGTAACCAAAATTTTTGAAGATAGAGACTAGCTAACTAAGATCCTAGCCTCCCTCACCCAACAACTACAATACTTTGTGACACACAACAAGGGTAAGCACCATGAGTGCCACTCTGAGTCTACGCACTCTTTCCATTATGATAATACTCATCTTTCCCACTCCCCTTGGATTTCTTTGAATTTCTGGAATAAGGTGCTCAATGTTGAGATGGATAAATTTGATGGATCACACCTAGTCGGGTGGGTATCCCAAATGGAACACTATTTATCCCTCCATGATATTTGGGATGATGAGACCAAAATCCATTTGGGGGTTCTATACTTGGATCAATAATGATGGAAATGGTGGAAATGGCATAAGAAATGTTATCCAAGACAACCAAATTGGACCAGGTTCACCAAAGTAGTTTATGCTCATTTTGATAGGGAATCTCATTTTTTGGAACGGATCACCAACCTGAGACAAATAGGGTCAACATAAAACTTCATCATTTCATTTGAACAATTGTATATCAAAACTAAGGGCTTATCTGATGAGTTATATCCTGAATGTTTCCATAATGGCTTAAAGGATGCCATTCAGGCTCATGTTTGCATGCACTTTCCACCATCATGTTACTTGGTTACAAGCATGCAAATTAGCATTAGAGGCAGAGACCATTCTTCATTCCCAACACCTTCATTCGATTGTTCCCACTCACCCCTATCTAGAGGCTACCCCTGCTCCAACACAAACTTTGAAGTTCCAAAAGGTATCTCCAACAAAAATGGTTGAATGTCAGAAGCAAGGACTTTGATCTTACTATTATGAAAAATATTCTCCATGCCATAAATGTTGTGAACAAAAGTTCTTCCATATTGATGGGTGAGTTCCCACCTCCTACGAGGATAGACTGTTAGATGAGGCCCCAAACTCTGAGGACACACAAAAAAATTCCCCCATCTCAGATCCAGTCGCACCTCCTATGGAACCAATGGAACTTATCATATCTATCCATGCCCTAGAGGGTATTTCTTCTCCACAAACATTAAAAATCAAGGGTTACATCAAACATCGGTCAGTTGTGTTATTGATCGATAGTGGTAGCACCCATAATTTTATTCATCGCAAGGTCATTTATGATGTCAATTACTTTGTTAGACCAACTTATAAAATTCAAATTCTCATAGCTAATGGTGGTGCAATGAAATGTGAGGACTGTTGTGAGAATGTCAAACTCTAAATGGGCAATTATAACCTAAAAAATCACATGTTTTCCATTTCCATGGGTGGTTGTGATATTTTCTTGGGTGTTGAATGGATTCACACCTTGGAACCAATTACCATGGATTATCAGAAGTTATATATGATATTCACTCAATATTCTCACACTTATACCCTCTGAGACCTACAAGTTGGCTCCCTCGAAATTACCAGTTCTCATCGGATGGAGAAACTCCTGAAGAAATGCCACCATGGTGTGATTTCTCAACTTAATTCCATCCAAGTACATGATCAACCATCCCTATTAGTACATCTTGATCTACAACTAATATTGGAAAATCACCATAGGGTTTTTGACACATGCACAGACTTAGCCCCCTCCCAGGGTGAGCATGATCAGAACATCCCTATATTTCCATGTAGTCATGCCCCCACTGTATGCCCCTACCAATATCCATTTACTCAAAAAAATAAAATAGAAAAAATAGTGCAAGAATTACTAGAGGCCGGTGTAATTTTCCCAAGTACCATCCCATAATATCCCCTGTTATGATGGTCTTAAAAAAAGAAGGTTCTTGGTGCATATGTCCATATTTAGTATTACAGATAAGTTTCCCATTACTATCATCAATGATATATTGGATGAACTCCAGGGTTCTTGTTTCTTCACAAGATTAGATCTTCTCTCAGGCTATCACCAGACTCGAATGAATGAAGCCGATATTTTGAAGACCGCTTTCAGAACTCATGAAGGACATTATGAATTCTTGGTAATGCCTTTTGGACTTCGCAATGAACCATATACCTTACAAAGTCTCAAGAATAAACTATTGAAGCCCTATCTTCATAAGTTTATTTTGGATTTCTTTGAATACATCCTAATTTAGAGCCACACTTGGGATTCCCATCTGCAACATGTTGAAAAAGTTCTCCAATTGTTATAGTACAATCAATTGTTTGTGAAAAAGACCAAGTTTTCATTTGGATTAAGTGAGGTCGAATACTTGGGACACATTGTGGGCCATGATGGGCTAAGAGTGGACCCCAAAAATATTCAATCCATGCAGGATTGGATGAGACCCATGACCTTGAAACTCCTTCGGGGTTTCATAGGACTCACAAGATATTACCATAAATTTATCCACCATTATGGAAAAATTATCTGGCCATTGATGGACCATCTTAAGAAGAATTCATTTCATTGGACACCTGCAGCAAAGTAGGCCTTCACAGATTTAAAAAAGGCCATGTGCACTACCCTAGTATTAGCTGCACCTAATTTCAACAAAAAATTTGTTGTGGAATCTGATGGTTTCGACAATGGTATTGGCACAATTCTAACAAAAGAAGGTATACCTCTTTCCTTCACTAACCAAGATTTGAGTGGCCAAAATTTGAGAAAAACTACATATGAAAAGGAAATGATGGCCATTCTCCATGTTGTTCACACTTGGTGACCATATCTATTGGGAATTCATCTTCAAATCAAAATAGATCACCATAGTCTGAAGTATTTCTTATAGTAGAGGTTATCCTCCCTGGAACAGAACAAGTGGTTGACCAAGATATTGGTCTATGATTATGGGATCGTAAGTAAAAAAGGAAAAGACATTATAGTGGTAGATACATTTTCAATACAATATGAGGATGATGGTTCCCTTTTTCCCTTATCGTTAACAGTGCCTAATAAGATTGAGGAAGTTAGACAAGAGTGTCTAAACCACCGAATTATATCACAAGTAATTCAACTAATTTGGGAGGACCCTAACTCTCCCCTCAACTAGAATTGTGTTGACGGGCGAAAATGACCATCCGTCAATTGGAAGAACAAGTCTGGTTCGGGGTTGTCTAAATAACCCAAGCCATTTGATATAACTTGCTCTTATGGGTTTAATGGCTTCGTTGGCCAATCTAAGAATCCTAAAAGAGGAGAAATGAAAGAAAAAAAATAATAACTAATCACTAAATTAGTATATATATGTACATATATTATAATGAAAATGTAATAAGTGCATTTAAACAAAAGATTGATTACTTTTATACATACATTATTTACAAAATGCAAGTTTTGATCTAAACTTGCTAAACTCTATGTGAAAAATGATTTCTTCGCAAAAGCAGATAAGGAAAAAACATAAAATATTTTTGGTTTTTTATTTATAACTCAAAATGATTAGTAAGAACAAATGCTATGAAACAAAACACATGAATAGTCAAAAGCCAAACCATACATCTGTGTTCCAGTGATGAGTAGTGAAAGAAAAGAAAAATAAATGATCTAACATGTTAGTAAGTTAATGCTGTGTATCTAGACATCTGTATGATAGAGAATATCCATCCACCTTGTCCAAGAGGGAAACTTGCAATGAACCTTAAAATTGTTTCGAATAAATGCGAAACAATGTGATGGAAACTAAGTTTCAATAACAGAACGTATGATACAAATAGTCGCAGTGATCTTATGTTTTACAAACAATTACAGTGAGATAAATCTTATTGTAAGAACTTTACATTTAAACATTCAATGGAGAATTAAAGATAAATCTCATCATTTGATTTGAATAGATGATCACCCTATATGATATCTGAACCATCACATATGGACAACATTTACACGGGAATTATTCCAACAACACAATAGATTATGAAGACTAAAGATGTTGATAACCTATTGTCATATTAGAATAAACATAACTTAAACAAAGACACCATCCACAAGAATCTAAAGCCATAATGTGTACTGATGTTTCATTAAAGTCTGCAAATTAATTGTCCACCTTCAACTCTAGGCTAAGATGTTGTTGATTGCAAAAAATTGCAACCATTTAAAGAGTTTAAAAAAGCTAAACCTCCCATCTTGTGGGATAAGATCAAATATTTAAAAAATATTTATTAACTACAAAATAGAGGGTGATGTAACCACTCCATATCACACTATATCTCTCATAACTGAGACAAACTTCTTTTTATTTCCCCAGAAAAGGCCAAAGAAATGGCTAATAAGCTCAACAATAGTCCATATCATCAGATCATCATTAGTTACTTGATATCCTTAGAGAGAAAATGAAAACAAAGGAGTTTAGATATTATTAAAACCAATAATTACCACAAATTCAAATGAAGATGAACTGGCTACAGAATCAGGTGATTTTGTAGCTAGTTTTATTTTAACAACATAAATCTAATTAAATCTATAAAAATAGGAAAAATGAATAAAATAAAACTAAGGAAATCAAATAAATCTTTACCTTATAATTGCATGCTAAATTTGATTCACAAAATCTTAGAATTGACCACTGCTATAACACTCTTGACATTCTTAACTATTATATTCCCAGTCCTTTTCAAACGCTTGCCTTGCCTTTGAACATTGGACTTTAGTCTATGATTTTCATTCTTTAATGAGTCGATCTGGGTAGTGAGTGTTCTGATTTGCAATTAAAGAAAAGATATGTCTGTGTAATACTTATTGATCCAAAACAGACAAACTCCACACTGTGGATCTGTGATAGCTGTTTGAGGATGTCCACGACCATGCGTCAAAATGATGCCACTATTATCTGTGGGTTGTTTACCGAGTTTAATACCTAAAAAACCTTATTACATCTCAGGCATGGTGGAAGGTTATCCACATAGTCGAATTGTTGACTGTTTGGAAGGGTTTCCACTTAGGATGTTATTTTAAGATTAGGGCAGACAAATTAATTCATGCACAGAAATTTCTAAAATCTCAGAACTAACATCTTCTTGCCCAGTTAAAAATGGTCGAGTATTGCCTCATGACGAGGGTTTTCCTTCAAAGGGTTTGGCATGTGAAGGGATGTTTCTCTATGAAAGGTTTACCCAACACTGTAGGAATGTCTATAAAAATAAAATAAAACGAAACGCTTATCTTAACCGAAACATGAATTGTGAGAAATTTACGTCCAAAGGTCAAGGCATATCTCTGAAAAGATCCAGTTTCTACAGAAATGGCCTGTGTAAAAGGTAAAACATCCCATTTTCGTTCTGGGTTTTTAAGGGTTTGGTCTAATTCGTCATAGTTTTCTCAGTATCTCTCTCGCAAAATCGTGTCTCCAGCAAGCAAAAACAAGATTAAACTCTGCTATGTAATAACAAATGTGTAAAACTTCAGGGTTGTTCAAATCTACTTGGACAGAAGGGGCCATAAAGGTTCAATAGACCAATAGTCATGAAAGCAGAAAGAGATCATTGTAAGCATGAAGGGTTTCGAAAACAGAAGAGACTAGGGAAAGAACCAAAGAAACAAAACCCATGCGCGAATTAAATGAAGGAATAAGTGGTTTCATAAGAGAATTGGGCGTTTCATGTAATGAGTCATTGAGGGTACAGGACAAAGCCCGAGACTTAAATCGAAATGATTGACATGTCATTTTCAAAATTCCACTATCAACAGAGTACAAAATGAGAATAGATGCATTTAAATATTATCATTGTGCAAAGGGTGAAGTTACTCATTGTAAGGTTAAGATAAGAGGTGTTTAACCAATCACAACATAGCGACCATAGAAGGATTTACCAAGAATCATTCATGGAACAAAATCATAGCCTGACATTAATTGATTATCAGTGTATAATTTAAATGTCCAGAGTAGACCTTATAACAATGGGCAATTTAAAACAACCATTTTATTGAAATGAGATAGGCCTCAAAGCAAGATATCATCCTTGAAAAGGTTTGTATGATAATTAGTTTTCCTAGGGAAATAAGCCTTAAAATCAAATGAAATAAATTTATAAGTTTCAATGCTTCATTCATGATTTCAGTCATGAAAGAAGCATGAAAACGAGAACTAGGAAAAATGAAAACCTTTTATAGCCCAAGACTCATCTTTCAAATAGCAATGTTCATATGTTTAACGAGAGGCAGCTACAAAATTTATGATTTGTTGCTTTAAGAATTGAAAATATTGTGGGGCTACCAACAATGGTGACTTGCTGGGAGAAGCAGTTATCTCTACATCACCGACGAGTTCATTTTAGGATTGTTAGAATGATTGTAGATCAAAGAACAACTGAAGGACATCAAGCATCTCAATAATCATTACACGGTCCAACTTCAGATATCTTTCCGTTAAAATGAAATCTGGTGACAAATTTTTAAAAATGAGAGCCACGATGTTCAAGTCAATGGTTCTGATATTGTTGACAGAGCGACTACTACTAGCATGCATCCATAGCCTCAGAAGGGATGTCAATTAACCCACTCTGACACCTCTATCCTGTCCAAGAAATTTCAATTCAACATGAAGGATTCTTATGACCAATATCCAAATTTATACCTGAGAATTTTTCTTGAACCCAACATTGCTTCGCTGCCAGTGGGCCTATTCAGTACCCCGACGAAGTTGTCTTGGCATCATGCATGCATTTACCCACTGCCAGTAGACCTGTTCAGTATCTTGACGGGTTTACAAACACTTCCCACAACTCTTGAGAAATTATTCACAATCTGATATAAATTTAAAGACATTCAGAAGAGTGGGGTGACACTGAAAATTCCAATTTTTACAAGACTTGTTATTTTCCAGACTTTTAATTTTCACTTGATAACCTTCATTATGATCTAAAAATAGTTTCCTGATGAAACTAATTTTTTGAGGACAGGAAGGCATCCTTGAGTTTCTTTCTTAAAAGTAGGGACAACGTAAAGAGATTTTAATGATAGTCATGTTTGCTCATAATTTCAAAGTGAAACCATGAAATCAATTCTGAACAAAAACACCTCTTTAACTAGTCCGCATTTAAGGAAATTACAACAATTGATACTCTGACAGTCCTTGACAGTTGTTTTAAGATGAATCATTATGTTTTCTTTCTTTGAACCAAACTGTGATACAAACATGTTTTAACCAGAAGGCAGATGAAAACCAATAAAATAAAATTGAAATAAAAAGGGAAACCAAAACAAATCAAAACAGAAAAAATATGTACCAAGATGGATCTGAAAACATCTTGTGAAATATCTCTTGGGAGGTTGAAAGAAAATAGAAAAATCATGATTGATGTGAATGCAGTCCTACTCGTGATACTTTGGTTCAGGGTTGAATTTACAGTTCAAATTTATTTATCTCTTTACTCTCCAATTAAGATTTTCATGACAATACTGCGTTTTTTGAAAAGAAATGTTTAACGAAAAATAGAGAGAAAAGGATCAAGAAGACTTCCCTAACAACAGTAATATTATGGTTCTCTTGGTGCACCCACTTGTGCTCATGACTGCATTATTACAAAGATAAATAGTGAGGAATAAAACTAAAAGAAAACCTGCTCCTAAATTTACCTTAACTACTAAACAAATCAAAATACTATGTGAAGTCATGCTTCCAATGTAGCCATCGGAGTAACTCCAATCCTACAATGGAAGCAAAATCAAACATTACTAACAAGAATGGTAATATATTAAAAAATGACAAAAATATATCACACTTGCCTTCATAATCATCATTTAAAAGCAAAGTAAGCATGATCTTACCATTCACTTGAATATTCTTGTTGTATGAATCCTCCATCCATTTGGTAATCTTGTCATTATATGGGTCATAATGGCATGAGCAAGTGTAAGTAAGTTTGGAAAACTTGTCAAGATTATGGGGAAATGACATAACCATCAACCAAGGATGAAGTGCCCCATCCTCCTGACAATTCTCTAAGTGTTCATTAATTTCTTCACATGGAGGATCTAAAAGAAATATGTCATGCCTACTTCCAAGATAATTAGGTAAAAACAAAGCAAGCACAACTTTATCTTTATTATGAAGATTTTTTATATACGAATATTCAAGCCATCCTAAGATCCTGTCACAAAAATGAGGATGAAAACCATGACTTTGATGAAACAAATATATCAATGGGGAACTCATCATAAGAGGATTCATGAGATTAATTTGATCATTGGTTTGAATGCTTCCTTTGATGAGATTGATCATTTAAAAATGTGAAGCATAAACATTAAAATTCGAGCTAATAAAATAACGAATATGCAACGTAGAATGTTTGATCTCCATGAGATAGAGTGCATTGTCTTTTTCAACAATAAACTATGTAAAATCATCTCGCAACATGTCCTTTTCCCATGTGAGTGATGAAAGTGAAAGAGCATCAAATCCGACTTTATCAATGTTATGTTTGGAATTAATTTCATCAAATCTTGGCATATTGAAAGGATATGATTGTGGCGGAAATGAGTAGGATGTTGTAGATAAGGTATCAATTCCACCAGAATCTAAGAAGAGATTAGGATATAAAGAATAAAAGGAATCGGAAATAAGCACATGAAAAGAATCTCTTGAGCTATGATATTTAACAATGTTATTCTCAAGACATTTCTCTTCACTTTCTTTAAAACTCTCACTATGTTTTGGTGATAAATTCCTCAACATAATATGATCATCTAGATTTGGCTTCTGTATGATAGATAATTCAAAACTTACATGACAAACATCTAGTCTTTCCTATGGATAAAGTACATTTTGAGGATGAAGGTTTAAGGTTTCTCCTTCCAATTGCATATCTTCTTCTCTAATCAGTTTCATAGGAATGTTAGAATGTTTAATATGATTTTCATCGCTTAAGTGTTCTTTAATAACTGAGTTTAAATATTGATTAGAGCATGAGTTACAAAAATGATGATATTCACCTTGACCAAGAATTGAATCTTCTTCCACAATGGTTGAAGACTGAAAATATAATGATTCAGAGGAAAAACTAGTTTGGTTGTCAGTAAGAACTTGGTCAATAGATTCTATCTCCCTTTCTTGTTCAAAATTTTTGGATGGATTCCTCTCATCCTGCGAACTAAATTCTTCTCGCAATTGAGTGATAGGATTTGCAACTAGTTCTTCATTCGCGATTGAATATGACTAGATGGAAGGGACACAAGCATCATAGAGGATATTTAATACATATGACATGTCATCAAGATTAAATTTATAGAGGATATGATAGATTCTTGTCGAAAAGTCTTCCGAAGATGAATCGCCATTGATTAGCGAAGTATGAAATTCTTCACATAATTGATTGTAATCATAAATTTCAAAAGAATATAGAAATTCATCCGCAAATTGAAACCAATAAAAAATGTGACATGCTGGAAATGACTCAAACCAATGTTTAATCCGGCCTCTAAAAGTAAAAATGAACAATCTGCATAAAACTCTTAAATCAGAAATGTCATGTTTGATGCATTTGCACCAAAAATTGTTAAGGTGGTCTTTAGTAGATGCATTGCCTCCACCATCAAAGGCAATTTTGGACAAGCGAGAGACTGTCTCGTTGGGAACATCGGGTAATGAGAAGTGTAAAGCATGTTCCAACATAGTGATTTGGGGAGCCATGGGGAAATTGAATACATTTAAAATAAAGGCTCCTACAAGGCCAGCTTGTCAATCGGCCCTCCTTCTAGTGCCATTTGTTGACAGGAGAAAATGATCATCTGTCAATTGGAAGAACAAGTCCAGTCCGGGGTTGTCTAAATAACCCAAGTTGTTTGATATAACTTGCTCTGACGGGTTTAATGGCTCCGTTGGCCAATCTAAGAACCCTAAAAGAGGTGAAATGAAAGAAAATAAATAATAACTAATCACTAAATTAGTATATATATGTACATATATTATAATGCAACTGTAATAAGCGTATTTAAACAAAAGATTGATTACTTGTATACATACATTATTTACAAACTGCAAGTTTTGATCTAAACTTGCTAAACTCTATGTGACAAATGATTGCTTCGCAAAAGAAGATAAAGAAAGAACATAAAATGTTTTTGGTTTTTTCTTTATAACTCAAAAGGACTAGTAAGAAAAAATGTTATGAAACAAAACACATGGATAGTCAAAAGCCAAACGATACATCTGTGTTCCAGTGATGAGTAGCGAAAGAAAAGGAAAATAAATGATCTAACCTATTAGTAAGTTAACACTATGTATCCAGACATCTGTATGATAGAGAATATCCAACCACCTTGTCCAAGAGGGAAACCTGTAACGAACCGTAAGATTGTTCTAAATAAATGTGAAACAATGTGCTGGAAACTGAGTTTCAATAACAGAATGTATGATACAAATAGTCGCAGTGATCTTATGATTTACAACCAATTACAGTGAGATAAATCATATTGTAATAACTTTGCATTTAAACATTCAACAGAGAATTAAAGATAAATCTCATCATTTGAGTTGAATAGATGATCACCCTATATAATATCTGAAGCATCACATATGGACAACATTTACACAGGAATTATTCCAACAACACAATAGATTATGAAGGCTAAAGTTGTCGATAACCTATTGTCATATTAGAATAAACAAAACTTAAACAAAGACACCATCCACAAGAAGCTAAAGCCATAATGTGTACAGTTGTTTCATTAAAGTTTGCAAATTAATCATCCACCCTCAGCTCCGGGCTAAGATGTTGTTGATTGCAAAAAATTACAAGTATTTAAAGAGTTTAGAAAAGATAAACCTCCCATCTTGTGGGATAAGATCAAATCTTTAAAAATGATTTATTAACTACAAAATAGAGGGTGATGTAACCACTCCATATCACACTATATCTCTCATAACTGAGGCAAACTTCTTTTTGCTTCCCCAAAAAAGGCCAAAGAAATGGCTAATAGGCTCAGCAATAGTCCATATCATCAATTACTTGATATTCTGAGAGAAAAAATGAAAACAAAGGAGTTTAGATATTATTAAAACCAATAATTACCACAAATTCGAATGAAGATGAACTGGCTACAGAATCAATTGATTCTGTAGCTAGTTTTATTTTAACAACATAAATCTAATTAAATATATAAAAATAGGAAAAATGAATAAAATACAACTAGGGAAATCAAATAAATCTTTACCTTATAACTGCATGCTAAATTTGATTCACAGAATCTCAGACTTAACCATTGCTATAACACTCTCAACATTCTTAACTATTATATTACCAGTCCTTTTCAAATGCTTACCTTGCCTTTGAACAATGGACTTTAGTCTATGATTTTCATTCTTTAATGAGTCGATATGAGTAGTGAGGGTTTTGATTTGCAATTGAAGAAAAGGTATGTCTGTGTAATACTTATCGATCCAAAACAGACAAACTTCACATCGTGGATTTGTGATAGTTGTTTGAGGATGTCCACGACCATGCGTCAGAATGTTGCCACTATTATCTGTGGGTTTTTTACCAAGTTTAATCCCTAGAAAACCTTATTACGTCTTAGGCATGGTAGAAGGTTATCCACATAGTAGAATTGTTGACTATTTGGAAGGGTTTCCACTAGGGATTTTATGTTAAGATTAGGGCAGACAAATTAATTCATGCACAAAATTTTTTAAAATCTCAAAACTAACATCTTGTTGCCCAAGTAAAAATGGTCGAGTATTGTGTCATGACGAGGGTTTTCCTTCAAAGGGTTTGGCATGTGAAGGGATGTTTCTCTATGAGAGGTTTACCCATCACTATAGGAATGTCTATAAAAAAAAAATAAAAAAAAATGCTTACCTTAACCAAAACATGAATTATGAGAAATGTACCTCCAAAGGTCGAGGCATATCTATGAATCGATCTAGTTTTGGGAGAAACGTCCCATGGGAAAGGTAAAAGAGCCCATTTTCATTCTAGGTTTTCAAGGGTTTGGTCTAATTCATCACGGTTTTCTCAGAATATATCCCGCAAAATCGTGTCTCCAGCAAGAAAAAACGGGATTAAACTCTTTTATGTAATAACAAATGTGTAAAACTTCAGGGCTGTTTGGATCTAGTCGGACAAAAGGGGCCATATAGGTTCAATAGACCAATAGCCATGAAAGAAGAAAGAGATCGCTTTAAGCATGAAGGGTTTCAAAAACAGAAGAGACCAGGGAAAGAACGAAAGAAACAAAACCCACACGCGAATCAAATGAAGGAATAAGTGGTTTCATAATAGAATTGGGCATTTCGTGTAATGAGTCGTTGAGGGTACAGGACAAAGCCCAAGACTTAAATCGAAATGATTGACATGTCATTTTGAATCTTCCACTATCAGCAGAGTATGAAGTGAGACCAGATGCATTTAAATATTATCACTGTGCAAAGGGTGAAGTTACTCTTTGTAAGGTTAAGATAAGAGGTGTTTAACCAATCACAACATAGCGACCATAGAAGGATTTACCAAGAATCATTCATGGAACAAACTCATAGCCTAACATCAATCGATTCTCGTGTATCATTTAAATGTCCAGAGTAGACCTTATAACAATGAGCAATTTAAAACAAACATTTTATTGAAATGAGATAGGCCTCAAAGAAAGATATCATCCTTAAAAAGGTTTGTATGATCATTAGTTTTCCTAGGGAAATAATCCTTAAAATCAAATGCAACAAATTCATAAGTTTCAATGCTTCATTCATGATTTCATTAATGAACGAAGCATGAAAATGAGAACTAGGAAAAATAAAAACCTTTTATAGCCCAAGACTCATCTTTCAAGAAGAAATGTTCATATGTTTAAGCAGAGGCAGCTATAAAATTTATGATTCGTTGCTTTAAGAATTGAAAATATTGTGGGGCTGCCAACAATGGCAACTTGCTGGGAGAAGCAGTTATCTCTGTATCACCGATGAGTTCATGTTAGGATTGTTAGAATGATTGCAGATCAAAGAACAACTGAAGGACATCAAGCATCTCGACAATTATTACACGGTCCAGCTTCAGATATCTTTCCATTAAAATGAAATCTGGTGACAAATTTTTAAAAATGAGAGCCACGATGTTCAAGTCAATGGCTCTGATACTGTTGACAGGGCCACTCCTACCAGCAGGTGTCCATAGCCTCGACAGGGATGTCAATTAACCCACTCTGATGCCTCTATCATGTCCAAGAAATTTTGATTCAACATGAAGGATGCTTATGACCAATATCCAAATTTATACCTGAGAATTTTTCTTGAACCCGACATTGCTTCTCTTCCAGTGGGCCTGTTCAGTACCCCAATGAAGTTTTCTTGGCATCATGCATGCATTTACCCACTGCCAGTAGACCTATTCAATATCCCAGTGGGTTTACAAACACTTCTCACAACTCTTGAGAAATTATTCACAATCTGATATAAATTTAAAGACATTCAGAAGAGTGGGGTGACACTGAAAATTCCAATTTTTACAAGACTTGTTATTTTCTAGACTTTTAATTTTCGCTTGATAACCTTCATTATGATATGAAAATAGTTTCCTAATGAAACTAATTTTTCGAGGACAGGAAGGCATCCTTGAGTTTCTTTCTTAAAAGAAGGGACAATGTAAAGAGATTTTAATGATAGTCGTGTTTTCTCATAATTGCAAAGTGAAACCATGAAATCAATTCTGAACAAAAAAACCTCTTTAACTAGTCTGCATTTCAAGAAATTACAACAATTGATACTTTGACAGTCTTTGACAACTGTTTTAAGATGAATCATTTTGTTTTCTTTCTTTGAACCAAACCGTGATACAAACATGTTTTAACCGGAAGGCAGATGAAAACCAATAAAATAAAAATGAAATAAAAAGGGAAACCAAAACAAATCAAAACAGAAAAAATATGTACCAAGATGGATCTGAAAACATCATCCAAAATATCTCTTGGGAGGTTGAAAGAAAATAGAAAAATATTGATTGATGTGAATGCAGTCCTACTCGTGTTACCTTGGGTCAGGGTTGAATTTATAGTTCATATTTATTTATCTCTTTACTCTCCAATTAAGATTTTCATGACGATACATTGTTTTTTGAAAAGAAATGTTCAACGAAAAGCAGAGAGAAAAGGATCAAGTGGACTTCCCTAACAACAGTCATATTATGGTTCTCTTGGTGTGCCCACTTGTGCTCATGACTTCATTATTACAAAGAGAAATAGTGAGGAATAAAACTAAAAGAAAACCTGCTCCTAAACCTACCCTAATTACTAAACAAATCAAAATACTACATGAAGTCATGCTTCCAATGTAGCCATCGGAGTAACTCCAATCCTGCAATGGAAACAAAAACAAACATTACTAACAATAATGGTAATATATCAAAAAATGATAGAAATATATCACACTTGCCTTCATAATCATCATTTAAAAGAAAAGTAAGCATGATCTTACCATTCCCTTGAATATTCTTGTTGTATGAATCCTCCAACCATTCGACAATCGTGTAGTGGTATGGGTCATAATGGCATGGGAGAGTGTAAGTAAGTTTGGAAAACTTGTCAAGATTATGGGGAAATGAAATAACCATCAGCCAGGGCTGAAGTGCCCCATCCTGCTGACAATTCTCTAAGTGTTCATTAATTTCTTCACATGGAGGATATAAAAGAAATATGTCATGCCTACTTCCAAGATACTTAGGTAAAAAAAAAAAAGCACAACTTTATCTTTATTATGAATATTTTTTATATACTAATATTCAAGCCATCCTAAGATCCTGTCACAAAAATGAGGATGCAAACCATGACTTTGATGAAACAAATATATCAATGGGGAATTCATCATAAGAGGATTTGTGACATCAATTAGATCATTGGTTTGAATGCTTCCTTTGATGAGATTGAACATTTCAAAATGTGAAGCATAAACATTAAAATTCGAGCTAATCAAAGAATGAATATGCAACGTAGAATGTTTGATCTCCAAAAGATAGAGTGCATTGTCTTTTTCAACAATAAACTGTGTAAAATCATCTCGCAACATGTCCTTTTCCCATGTGAGTGACGAAAGTGAGAGCATCAAATCTGACTTTATCAATGTTATGTTTGGAATTAATTTCATCAAATCTTGGCATATCGAAAGGATATGATTGTGGCAGAAACAAGTAGGGTGTTGTAGGTAAGGTATCAAGTGCACTAGAATCTAAGAAGAGATCAGAATATAAAGAATCAAAGGAATCAGAAATAAGCACATGAAAAGAATCTTTTAAGCTATGATATTTAACAATGGTATTCTCAAGACATTTCTCTTCACTTTCTTTAAAAATCTCACTCTATTTTGGTGATAAATTCCTCAACATAATATGATCATCTAGAATTGCCTCCTGTATGATAGATAATTCAAAACTTATGTGACAAACATCTAGTCTTTCCTGTGGATAAAGTACATTTTGAGGATGAAGGTTTAAGGTTTCTCCTTCCAATTGCATATCTTCTTCTCTAATCAGTTTCATAGGAATGTTAGAATGTTTAAGATGATTTTCATCGCTTAAGTGTTCTTCAATGTCTGAGTTTAAATATTGATTAGCGCATGAGTTACAAGAATGATGATATTCACCTTGACAAAGAATCTAATCTTCTTCCATGATGGTTGAAGACTGAAAATATAATGATTCAGAGGAAAAACCAATTTGGTTGTTGGTAAGAACTTGGTCAATAGATTCTACCTCCCTTTCTTGTTCAAAATTTTCGGATGGATTCCTCTCATCCTGCGAACTAAATTCTTCTTGCAATTGAGTGATAGGATTGGCAACTGGTTCTTCATTCGTGATTGAATATGACTGGATGGAAGGGACGAAAGCATCATAGAGGATATTTCTTACAAATGACATGTCATTGAGATTAAATTTATAGAGGATATGATAGATTCTTGTCGAAAAGTCTTCCGAAGATGAATCACCATTGATTACCGAAGTCTGAAATTATTCACATAATTGGTTGTAATCATAAATTTCAAAAGAATCTAGAAATTCATCTACAAATTGAAACCAATAAAAAATGTGACATGCTGGAAATGACTCAAACCAATGTTTAATCCAGCCTCTAAAAGTAAAAGCAAACAATCTGCATAAAACTCTTAAATCAAAAATGTTATGTTTGATGCATTTGCACCAAAACTTGTTAAGGTGGTATTTAGCAGATGCATTACCTCCACCATCAAAGGTGATTGTGGAAAAGCGAGAGATTGTCTCGTTGGAAACATCGGGTAATGAAGTGTAAAGCATGTTCCAACACAGTGGTTGGGAATATGAAAGTGAATACATTTAAAATAAAGTCTCTTACAAGGCCAGCTTGTATTCCGGCCCTCCTTCTAGCACCATTTGTTGATGGGTAAAAATGATCATCATCAATTGGAAGAACAAGTCTGGTCCGGGGTTGTGTAAGGGGAGCCATGAAGAAATTGAATACATTTAAAATAAAGGCTCGTACAAGGCCAGCTTGTCATTCGGCCCTCCTTCTAGCACCATTTGTTGATGGGCGAAAATGATCGTCTGTCAATTGGAAGAACAAGTCTGGTCCGGGGTTGTGTAAATAACCCAATCCATTTGATATAACTTTCTCTGACGGGTTTAATGGCGCTGTTGGCCAATCTAAGAATCCTAAAAGAGGTGAAATGAAAGAAAAGAAATAATAACTAATCACTAAACTAGTATATATATGTACATATATTATAATGAAACTGTAATAAGCATATTTAAACAAAAGATTGATTACTTTTATACATACATTATTTACAAACTGCAAGTTTTGATATAAACATGCTAAACTCTATGTGACAAATGATTGCTTCACAAAAGCAGATAAAGAAAGCACATAAAATATTTTTGGTTTTTTCTTTATAACTCAAAAGGACTAGTAAGAACAAATTGTTGGATTACTGAGAGGGGGGGTGAATCAGTAATAGAGCAATTTAATCCCTTTTAACCATATAATCCAAGTGCTATATCAATGAAGCATTATTATCCAATAACTGCAGAGTAAATAAGCG